>NQII01000305.1:1199800-1232669 GCA_002778355.1 Clitarchus hookeri
GGGGTAACGTTATATGTTCCTCAATTTTTTAGAATTTTGTTTTTTGAATTTTTATAACATTGTTTGAAATTTTTGGATTGTTTGGGTTTAAGGTAATTCATCAAGGTCAAATACATCAGGTCGATGTCAAGGTAACCTCAATACAATGTGGCGGTAGGTTGACGTCACAACATAGTGGCTAGTCGGCTCCTGGCCCCTACTTCCCATTCCCTCTGAGCCCAAACATCCAGAATTTAGTTTCTTAAAATTTTTTATTTACATATTTTTTAGAATTGTTTATAAATGGCAATTTTTTTGGGTTCAAGGTTATTTAAGTTAACGGACATGGGGTCAAGGTCATAGGCGAGAGGTCAAGGTCACCCAGAACCAATATGGGGGTCGTGTGACATTACAACATGGTGGCCGGTGGGACTCCTCTATTCCCTTATGCCAGCTTCAGCATTTTTATAATACTAATACGGACTTAAGTAATACACTCTCATTCTCATTGTAATCAGTCTGTGGCAGAAACAGTTTGCAGTAAAGAGTGAAGATCTCTATGCTGTATATTCTCCGTTTGATATAACTTCAGTAAATTTTGGCAGACGTGGCCAACCTACACAGCATGTAAACAGTAAATGCCCCCATTTGCAAAGAACTTTGTTAGCTGATGGTGGTTGTGGGATGCGTGTTATTATGTTGGCGATCTTTGGGATATTTATGGAAGAAAATAATACTCTCCATTAAAAATCATAATTTAGAAATTTAATGATAATTACAACATTTGGAGTTTAAGTTATGCTCTTGCAATAATGTACAATTTTTTGAGTTATCAAGCAAGAGCTTTAAAACTATTTAGAAATTTTATTATAGAGTATGCGAACATTACAGTTATGTAAAATGTCTCCACCCACCCAGTGAATGCCATTCATTGTCTTTGAGCTTTCTTCCATCGTAATTTATCTATATGGGAGAATTTCTTGCTTTTGGTGTCTGAATGTTATATATGCAGTTAATAATATTTGTATTTGAGTGTTTTATCAAATGTAGTTTGTCATAATTGTCTTTTTAGAACAGTCTCCTCAGTGAAATTAAGTATCGACACGTGTCTGCCACTTTGTACAAGGGTTTGTTGTGTGCTTTCATTCGCCATTTTCCTTGACCATGAAGTTAGAGCGACAAAGTATTTACATTGCGACGTTTGCATTTGTTGGTTTGAAGAAACAGCTCAAGTATTTTGTTAATTGAATAAGTTAGCAAATAAATTATTTTGAACGGTGGCCAACAAAAGTGATTTTAGTGAAGTAATCATCTAAGGCTCGTCACGTGTTTAGGAATTACGAAGTGAACAATAAGTTTGCATGTTTTGTAAATAATGTTTTTTGAAATTGTTGTTACAATATTTGTAATGTTTCTAGTCTTTTAGAAAAAAAATACCTTTTTTTTACCATCATTTATTTTATTGAAAATTTAACAATTTTTATGTGTGAAAAATTTGCTGAATATGTTTATATTGTGCATTTCGCACATCTGTATTAACAGTGACTTATTTATCTTGTTTTGTTTTCGGTTGTGGTTTTAAAATGTTTGTGGCCTTAAATAAACACCCTTAAATAAAACTGGTGGGAATGGCAACCAGCTGTAGTAACTTAAGCACTGGACTGAAGTTATCAGTTTTTCAATGTCTGACATTGGATTCATAGAGTTTGTTTACAAAGATTGTTTTCTTCACCGACAGAACAGCTGTGTCAGAGGGATACTTTGTGACCGCACTTCTTTTTGAGAACTGTCAAAATTTACTGAAGTTTGTAAAGTTCCGTCTTTGATTGTTAAGGCATATTTATTATATTAAAGCCGCACAAGGTTAGGCGCCATCTTATAACGTTTCGCCGCTTACACTGCCGACTGTTTACTTGCCACGGCTTGCTGTTGCTCAGGGTAGAAACACGTGAGACAAATGAATGGACACAGTGTTATTATGAAAGAAAGTTCAAGTTCCAAGTTAGTTAGTTCTATATATTTATTTATCTTTTGAATGACAACAGTTCACAGATTAATTACCGGTAGGCAGAGTACGAACCGTTCGGAGATAAATTTACCGGTACCGAACAGCGTCACAGTGGTTTAACTGGCCCGAAGAATAAATAATTACTGCTACCTCCCACACCGGCTGAGAAATGAAATAAAAGTCTAGTTGCCGATGTGGGGGTTGCCGTCCTGCCCGAACGCGGCCTAGGCTATCATACTTCTGACTACTGCCCTCACGGGCGACGTGAAGTGAAGTAACTCTGACGACTGCTTTAACAAGACTTGCTCTCCGACTGCGACTGCCTGAATACGACTGTTACTCGTACAAGACTTCAATAATCCTCCCTCGAAGGCGCCAGCCAGACGCCTATATGCTGCCTATCGCACCCCCCTCTCCTGTGATAAGGGCCTGGCATCCGGCAGCAGCGTGAGAACTGCGCTGTCACACGCTCAACCTGACATCGATACTGCTGCGCACTTTACCGATATCGTAACTGCGTCGCAGGAAACTAAAACTGTGCTGTCAACAAAAACGAACTTCGCGGTCCACAAAAACTTGTTGACGCACTCACCTCCGGATAACGAACTTCTCGTATATCAAAACGGCGCCGGAGGAACTAATCTAACTAATGATGACGCGTTCTAAAAAACCACGATGTTTGAAATGATGAAACACAACCGGACTCCTGATAAACGAACACTAACAAACACGGGAAATGAGCCAACACGGCTTTACTGAAAACCCGTTAAAATTATTATGAAACTTTCCCGAGCTTCGTACACAGGAAAGAATTCTACACCCAAGTCCCGAAAATTTAAGTATATTGCGTCATTACAAGTTATATGAAATGGAGAATACCTTGTAACCAATATGTAGTATGGGGCAAGTTACAGTCATTACAAAATATTAACAGAAAATTTTTTGTGTCTGTATAATACTCTGCACTAAATACATTTTACTTCTGGGTGTCCACCCACAGAGAAAAGTCAGAGAAATATCAGGGAATTTTCACCTGGGTCAGGAAAAATGTAAATAATTTGCTACTCTGCAAAAGTTGTTAGTTATGTGAATACTGGGTCATGTAATTATAAGCATATGCAATTTAAAATTTCATTTCCAAGTTTGTGAACCGGCAATAATTCACTTTTGCCAAGTAACTTAGGGTCTATATGTACAAAATAAAGTATTTTTGTGTTTGTAGTGGGCACTCGTCTGAAGTCAATAGCATATATTGCAAGAAATATAGACGGACTGAATAAAATGTTGATCCTGCTAGATTGATTTGTTTCAGTGTAATTTAGTTCTGCTTCACTTATAGAATATTTGTTCTGTCAGCGGTGGAAAAATATGGTATATTCTGTACCATATAAGGAGGCCACTTTCTTGACAGTTGACAATCGCCGCGCCTTTTCGTTTATGTATCCATTCGCCATCAAATGGCGTTTCAAGAATAGGCTTTGATGTGGCCAGGAGGTGCTGCTGCGTGCGGCAATTGGTGAACTGCTTTGGTGGCGCTGCATTCGTAAACGGAGCTTGTGGACGTGTGTAGGGTCGTTCATAAACGGGGTTTACGAAATACAAGTTACTTTAAAAATTATACAGAGCTCGCGGGAAAATAAAATTATTTATATATGCGCGTGAATACGTTATTTTAAAAAACAAAACTATAACATGTTTCTGAGTGTAGTTCGGGATATGGATGACAGATGGCGTGGAAGGGCATATTGCAACATATGGTGCACTTTTAACCCACAAGATAGCAGCACCTGGTTTGAGAGTCTGGAAACTTTGGATTTTTTCGTCACATTTGGATACGTATCGTTTTATTGTGCATCTCATTTTGAACACCTATACATTACTATTTTATCACGAAGTTTCGTTTCTAAAACTAAAAACTGCTGTTTTATGACCACGTAAAATAAAATGTATTAATTAATGTACGAACTCTTTCTTATGCGCGTATTTTCTGCTTGTGTGATGTGCTTCGGCACTGCTCTCAGAATAGCCAACGTAATATTAACTTTTGTTCGTTCGTGCATCAGCTGATACAGGATTTTGTAAATGGGACGTTAGTTGTTTTCAATATATTAAGTTGCCACTCACTGACTGTCAGAATGTGGCCTTCTTATATGAAATGAACTATATTGGAAGATTTGGGTCCTGAAAATAGGTCAGGGAAAATGGCAAGATTCTGTCGTGAAAACAGGGAAAAATCAAGGAATTCCAAAATGGAATTTCAGTGGACATTCTGTAACTTTCCAACATTTTAATTTACTATAAAAATTTGAAAATAGTTTTTGCAAATGCACATTTTGGATTTAGCTGTTTCTGTTGCGTCAGAAAACGTCATACTTTCTGAAGCAATGTTGGCTGTATGTATAACATCACATTCCCTTGTAACATCCACAGCGGACATAACAAACAGCGTCAGAACAGCTGAAGCAGAAGGATACATTAGCAAAATGAAAACACTGGTACTACTTAATTACAACTGTCACAAAATGGCCTTCATAAATGAAACAGAGTGTAGTATACAGTTCACAGATATTAAAAAAAAAAGTTGAGTGGGGAAGATGAATTCCCAATAATTTTTATAATTTTATTCAGTCAATAAGAAATGATTAGTGTTGACATTCCAGCATTGACATTTGCAATCCGTCGTATTTTTAGTATCCCAGGTTCGAAATAGTTTTCACCTGCACACTCTTTTTGTGTTGCTCTCATATTGTTAAAGCATTTTCTAGCTCAAGACGAGTTCCAGCCAACCTATACAGGCTGTTGTAGGGCCACCCTGTTAAAATTCTTCTAAGTTGACTAAACTAAACTTCGTTGTCTCACATCTAGACTAGACTGAAGTAAAGGACTACTCCTTAATTAAACTTTTCATATGGGAAAATTTTAATTTGTAATTACAGTAACTTTTAAACTATATTTCTTTGAAAAATAAACAGTTTTATGTAAAAGAAATAAAAAGTAGAAAAAAGAGACTATTAACATATAGTTGTAACAAAAAAAAGTAAACGCTTTTAAGACGTTTTTATACTGACTTCTGAAATCAGTTTATTTACGTGAAATAGCAAAGAGGTGTTTCAGAGAGTCCTTTATTGGGTTCATTTTCGTAGCCCGTCATTAAAGTGAAGGTCGTGGTAACTTATGCCATTAACTTAACTCTCATCAGAATCTTAAAACAGAAATGTTTTTAGGGATAGGTCGAATAACCAAAAATGTCGATTCCAGTTCCGGTGCCGATTCTACAATTTAAATATCGGTTCCAGTATTCGGTTCTATGTATTTTGAATACTTGCCTTTTGCTTGCAACTTTATAAACCAATGCAGGTAAAATTTATTAAATGTTTTATTTAACCGTTATATGGAAGAAATGAACAATAACAAAGTGTGAAGATAAGTTTTAATGTATACAGATAAACTTGTTGTATTAAATTTATTTAAGGTTAGTAAATATGTAAAAAATTATTCTTTTTTTACATTAATATATGGTGATTGTGATATGTTTGGAAAATACTTTAATTAAATAACTCATGGCCCTCAAACCAAAACATTGTGGCGTGCTGTAGGGTAAAGGTAATCTACAAAAGTTCCTTAAAAGGAGGTCAACAACTGTGTTGGGCAGCCAGATTTCTTATCTTCTTTTTTTTTTTTTGCTTCTTTTATGGTGTCCCGGGCGGCTCTTTTTTTTTTTGCATCTTTTACACAGTGACTCGTGCTGGAATATGACACCTAGAAAAATAAAAACGTCTCTTCTTCCTCTCAGCCCGCGGTCTTCCTACCAAACAAAGAAGGCTTGGAGGAATGTATCGATTGGCTAGCAGTGTTGTTTATGGGCTGAGAGTTACGAGAGAGAGAGAGAGAGAGAGAGAGAGAGAGAGAGAAGGGAGAGGAGTGTTGATGTAAGAGCGAGACTAATCCCATACACTTCCCTCCCAACATCCCCGAACAGTTTACTTACGACTACCACTCCTTAATTGTTTTTTCCATAAAGCATGCACCCAAGAAATTTTTTCCTTTATGTTGGGAAAAAAAGGGTGCTCTATACATGAGTAAATACCATAGTTATTTTTGTAACAACAGAGTTTTGCCATTGCTGTGTAGAACCAAGAACTGAGTAATTGTTGTTAACCTAAAACCGGTTCCGAGTCAAACCTCAAGAACCGGTATAAATTGGAACTGAAGAACCGAACCGACCCATCCCTAGTTTTAATACTAGTTACTCTAAAGCACATATTTTCACTACACTGATTCAAAATAAAACCAGTGTGTATAGTAACAGCCATGATACAAACCATGCATATCAATCTATCTGATGTGCTGTGCTGTGATTGGCTGAGGCGACACACGTGACAGTTTTTTTTTGTGGGACACTAACGCCACCTATCTTTCGTGTATGCAACTTCTTGAATTCACATGGAATCAATCTGCCTATCTGATTTTCCTCCCCCTGAAATAAATTCAACCTTGTTTGCTCTTTGCAATATTGAGGGAAACTGCATCATTAAATTCAATTTTATGGTGCTGGATTGTTCATAAATCTATTCATCCTCATAAGCGGCAATGTCTCTTATAATTGTGAATTAAATTTAAAATACATTTTTCAGGAATGTTTCAAGTAAATGAATTACTGTCTGTAGAAGTTTTTGCTCAGTTGCTTATGAATGTAAGAACGAGAAGCTCTTATAAATTAGCTTTTGGGCTTGCGTTGAGACAATAAACGTTAAATAATGTAGAAACTAATTTATTTGCAAAAATTTCATGGCCGAATGATTAAAAAGTATATATTTTCAAATTAGGCAATTTGGCACAATTTAGTGAAATTCATGACAGCTAAGTTTCCAAATCGGAATACAAGTATCACCTGAGGAATGTACTATGGTATATTATCTTACTGATTTGACACTAAAAGGCTATTGAAAAATTAGCAGGTTATTTTCTCTCTTCTTGTGGCCATTTTTTAAAAATAAACCTGAATGACTAAGTAATGGTCTCTTTTGAAGGTAAATTGGTTTAAATTACAATGCCTTGTCATTTTAAAATGCTAATTTCTTGGAACCCAAAGTTTGTGGTTGTAGTGTTATTTTCTGGTCAGACCATAACTCATTTGAATCTCTAGAAAAATGTAGACACATTGAAAACTTGAATAAATGGTGGAAATTTACAAAGAATGTATAAACACATAACACCTGTAATAAGCATATCAGATTACATGCATAAAAATATTTACCTTTAAAACCAAAACGTTATGATAGCATGTACATGTACTATATTAAATTTCCAAGGCACAGAGACAAATTAATATAACATATCATGCACATAAGCCAGAAAGAAAAACAGTACGTACATACTTTATTCAAATTGACAATAAAAATAATTACTGTACTACTATAGTCGGTTCAAGACTGGAAGAGACTTTCTTGAAGCCCTGCTAAAGATCTACTTTCAAGCCCATTTTGTATCCTTCTGCCAAAGCTAAACAAACATTGCCACGTGGCAGTCACATGGCAATGTTTACATGCAATGTTTACATTCCACTGTGTGTGTGTACATGTGTTCGTACATGCACGTACCCATTATAAAAGTCATGTATATATTATTAATGGATATTCCACGAGCGTAAAGTTTTTAATCTTGACAATTTCACACAAAAGAATATGCGATGGAAGCGAAAAACATTTCATTTTACAAACCCAAAATGGGAGTATTAAAAATTTGATGTTTCGCGCACGCGTGTGTGTGTGTGTGCACGTGCACGCGCGCCTGTACTCTCCTGTTTAGAATCAATACACTGAGTAACTTAAAGAAGGGGAGTGAAACACAGAAATACAGGTGCAGGGGGCTGTTGGCTTGAAGAGCAAGAGCAACCATTAGGTAGCTGTTAAAACAACTTGGACCCTAACTAAAACTGGGTGTTCCTGAAGGGAAATAGGGTGGTGTGTGTTGATGGCATAATCGTTGGGAGAGGGGGGGGGGGGAAAGGAACATTGACTCTTTGGGACTGCAGCACGTGTTTGAAGACGGCCGACGTTGGTCACTATCACTTGGGTGATTCCTCACGAGGAGGAAGAGAGAGCAAAGACCCTTAGCATGACTGGTGATAAGGCAAGCTGCTGAGATAAACTGCCGTTCGAGGCCTTTTATACACCTGGCTGGGGTGTGTCTCAGGTCCCTTTGGCCGCCGTGCGTCTCCTGCAGGGTAGCTCCTCCTTCCATGGGCGATCTTTCGGGGAGGTTGGAAACAGGGTAGTTTCCTTGTGTGCGGGCGGTAACAGCCGCCCGCTTAAGGGCAACTCACTTGCGTTGCCGACTGGTATCACTTTTGACGGAAATTTGCTAGGTAGGGGCGATTTGCATTACTTCTTGATGTGCATTCTGCTCTCTAGGCGTCCACTGTGTTAATCAAAGGAGGCGGAATGCTGGCCTGGGTCGTGGCCAGTAGAGGTTCGAGCCTTGTCTGTGGCACGTGGCGCACACGTGATGATACGGAGTTGAAAGAAAAAAAGAATAGTTCAACTACGCATCACGCGTCAACTATTTATTTAGTCTCCGTTGCCTACAGGATGGTCAAGTGCCTGCTGTAAATTCATAAACATATTAATTGACTTTATTAATTGCTCAAAACTTTTATTGACACTGAAGCCTTTTCAAACATATACATAAACCCAATTTAAATTGTGTCAATTTCAAAACAGTTATCTTGACAGATCTCAAGGGTAGTTACTTCTCAATTCAATAAATACTCCACCCAGTCAACAAGTCAAAGTTGCATTTAAACCTGAGTGCCTTACAAAACTAATTAAACAACTTAAATCTCTAATCATCTTACTTATGTCTACCTGTTGTAAGCTTAAGCTAAACCAAGCTTCTACTTTACAGGTTTTCCATCCTAGGATGAACCACGTCAGCCCCTCTTTACCCTTGGACAATCCAGATATCCTCATGGCAGAAAACAACATTACTACTGACTGGGATATCACTACATCTCACCTCTTGCACTGGGATATCACTACATCTCACCTCTTGCACTGCACTCAGTTGCTCCGGCAAGCTCGCACCTTATTCGTGCACACTTTATTGTTTTGTTATCGCTAATTATGACCCTGCTCTAGGCAGACCCAAGGGCGAAAACACGCACTCTCCGTGGAAAAGATTTGAGCTGTTCCACAGCAGACCGACGACTCCTTGACTTTGTATAATCGCGTCACCTTGAGCGTACTTGACAGCTAAAACTGCTGACCCTTGAAACTTCATTGACAATCCATGGCTGGTCACTTCCTGTTGTCCTCACATTTTGCAATGGGATGGAAACCTACCGCCAGAAAAAACTGCACATTTCATGGAAGTAGAACATTGAACCCATGGATGACAGCAGCCTTGCATGAAATGTCAGCGCAGCCCATGCGGCGACACCCTCCTGCTGTAAATTTCTCGAGTCTCACGGTCTCCCACCCACGTCAAAGAAAATATTTTGAACACGGAATGGAACCAAATATAGATCAGTAAATCTATCCTGACGGTGTATTACACTAGCATAAATATCCTTTTTTTTTTTTGCACACTCCTGCTTTTTTTTTAGCATTTTTTTTTCTGGTTTCTTGATAAGTGTTACGAAAAATGTTTAACTATATTTTACAGATTCCGTTATTTGTTATGTCTAATGCAAGTTACTAACATATTTGGCTTCCACGTGTTACTATGTTTTGGCCGAAAAGTTTTATATGCTGTAACTGTGCCTCAGATTTTTTAAGGCTTTAGCGCTGTCTGTTAGGGAAAAAAAGTATAAGAAAAGTGAAAGCTAGCTGTGAATTGTGTGTGCTGTTAGAGTTGAGATAAATGGTGGTTTGGGGTGTTACAAAGTTACGGGATGTGTGTGGTTGCAGATATGGCCAGTACTCTCCAATACTTGCAACAAGTACCAGAATGACCACAGGGTGATGGAGCGGTGCTGTCGCTGCTTGAGGTTTGCTGTCCGCTGTGTGGGGAAGCAGTCTGCTCATCTCCTCGAACCCCTCGTCAAGCAGGTCAGCTGAACAGCCAACTGGTTCATTGTGTGTTCTGCATTTGCATTCTATACTCATTAAAGTAAAGTTGTTAGACTGAAGTAGTAGTGTTTATTGTTAGACTGAAGTAGTAGTGTTTATTGTCTCTGGGAGTGCTTATATCCAAATGTCTTGCTACAAACAATGCTAAACGTAATTGGATGATTCCTGTCTCTGTGAGGAACTAAACATCTGCTATTTGAATGTCTTTATAATGACTGAAGGGAGGAAGGTAAGCAATATGTTGTTCCATTGCAAAATGGGCCAGAGTCAAACCTGAATAAGGTGGCCTTGACACGTCACCTGGCTGTGAGAAACATATTTCTTTTCTGACCAATCTTAATACAGGTTGTCCACCCACAGGGAAATGTCAGGGAATTTTCACCTGGGTCAGGGAAAATGTAAATAATTGCAACTCTGCAAAATTTGGTAGTTGTGTGAATACAGAATGATGTAATTATGAGCATGTGTTTTAAAATTTCGATTTTTAAGTTTGTGAACTAGCGATAATACATCTTTGCCAAGTGTCATAGAGCCTATACGTACAAAACAAAGTATTGGCGTGTTTGCAATGGGCACTCCAGTGAAGTCAATAGTGTGTATCATGAGGAATGTCGGTGAGCCGAATAAAATGTGGCACTGCTGGCTTGGTTTGTTGCAGTATAATTTAATACAGCTTCACTAATATCATATTATTTTCTGTCAGCGGTGGAAAAATATGGTATTTGAGGGTTTTGGTTCGAAAAACAGGTCAAGGAAAATGGTAAGATTCTGTCTCGAAAACAGGGAAAAGTCAGGGAATTCCAAAATGGAATTTCAGTGGACAACCTGTAATAACATAAAAGGTAATTATATGAGGTTGGAGAATGATGGCACTAAGAAAACGGTTGACATGAAACCATCCTACAAAATGTTTTTGGTTACAACGTTTTATGAGAGATGAACAATTTGTGGTCAATGAACTGTAGAAAAATTCCAGCATTTTTATATTGGATACTTTTGTCTATTTTCACACCTATATGCATTTCCTGTTATTATTTACATACACAAATGTAGCACCGTCTTCCATTTCAGTATGGTTTGATAAACACGTTGTGTGCACTCATTACCTGAGCAAATACAGATATTGTCCGTACTTGGTCACAAAACAGCAATTGTTAGAGTTAAAAACTAAATTTTGTGATAAAGTAGTAATGTATAGGTGTTCAAAATGAAATGCACAACAAAACGATCCGTATCCAAATAAAAAGCAACTTAAAAACCTTGAGATTTCTTTTCATGTCGTATCCCCACTCTCCATCTATGCTTTCCATACGTGCTTGATATTAATTCCAAAAGCAAACAAAAATATTGCATGGTATTGTTGAATTATTTTTTGTAATAATTCCATGAAATATATTTTAAATTTGTGTCATTTCAAGCCAGTAATAGAAGAAAAATTAACTTTTAAAAAGACTGGATCAAGAGGCAGGCTAATGTGCTGCTATCTGTTGAGTAACACTCTCGGCTCACAACTAACCCTGCCATGCCATGTGCGCCATCTGTCCTCTTTTTCCCGGAGCATTATCAGCGGGACCCGCGTGAATAGTTTTTAAGCAATTCTTACCCCACATATTTCCACCTCGAACTGTTAAGTATCAGTAATAGCAGAATTATTTCTTTACAATAGTCGTTGGCGAGTTGTTGGCAAATAAAAGTGTGTTGTCAATCAAGTTTCCCGAATTACTTTTAGTTTCAGTTATATTAGCTATGACATCCAAAAGTGTGATAAGATCTACAACTACCGTCTCGCAAATGGTAACCCAAATTTGCTGTCTCTGACATTAAAAAAGAGTTACGAAATATTAAATTTTTTTGCAAGGTTTATATTTTTACTTTTATAATCTACAAATTTTTTTTAGACAGATGTCAGTCTAAAATACCTTAAAATTTGTTTACATTACAGTACAATGACAAGTGGATTAACTGATAGTGTGTTGATAAAATATACAGTCTCCACTTGATGCACCAGCTGATGGTGAAAGGATATGTAAATGAAAAGTAAGCATCGGCCCTACCTTTGTCAAACTGTCAAAATCTTGCCAAGTTACATGAGACAGAGAATACCCACATTTGCATGTTTTGCATGAGTGAAAATAATTAATAGAAAATACGATAATTCTGTTGCTTAAATTGTCATGAAAAGGTTTACCTTTTTATTGTTTGTGTTGAAGGAATTAGATTTCAGTGATAAAACTTGGAGTGCAACAATAAGTAAAATAGTACAAATAAATGTTAACAGATTTCATTTCAATCTTCCACCTTTGGTGGAAAGTAGGTTTATTGTATTTATCAGATGGCATCAAAGTCAGCCATAATTTATTTTATCAAAACCATTTTAAAATTTTAACATGAAATACACAAAAAATGTCATTAAAAAAACAAATTTAGTATAATTTTGGGTCAAAAATTCAAAGGAGGGCGGAACAGTAGCCTTCTTCTGCTCGCCCCTCCACCCCACCTCTACAACACATTGTGAGCAACCACTATTTTATCCTTTTCTACATCCCTGTTGCCAGTGTTTTCCCTTCAGCACTTCAGCACTGGCAAAAAGGCATGTTTTGATGAATGCTGGAAGTTTGCATGCTTCTTACACTGCTATATTTAAGTTACACATCATAAAATATGCCGTAGAAATTGGAAACCATACAGCTGCTCGGCAATTTGACGTGGCGGCAAGTACAGGAAAAGTTGATTTTGACTTCTAGAGTCAGTTGGAAGGAGGGAAAGGCTGACACTTTTTTTGGAGGTGTGTCACATTCCAGCATGCCACTGCATAAAAAGAGAGAAAAATGGAAGCAGCACACCCCAGCCACTAGCATTCTTTTAATGGCCTTACATTTGATGATACAGTGGTACAGCATTGTCACAATATTTTGACTTTTAGTACACAAGTTACTTAATTAAAATATTTTACAAATAGATATCACCACAAGCAAATGTAAAGAAAGAAAAATCTATCGCATACTTACTCAACATGACAACAAATTGTCGATGCAGTTTCATTCAGGAAAAATATTTTTTTCTAAAAGTTGCAAAAAATCATGGTTCATGCTATACGTGAGAATACTATATATATATAGTATTTATAATTTTTCTAAAATACAAGTTAGCATTGTACTTTCGCTTTCTTCCACTCATGTTATTTCAAATGTAAAAAACAAGAATGAAAACCAAATCATCACCAGAAACTTTTGTACCTCATTCTTTCCTTTTCCCAGTAAATGTGAAGTTCTGGTTAAAAAAAAAAGAGTTGGAGGGGTAAACAAGGCAGAAAAGAGCAGACTGCGGGAGTTCTTTGTCTGTGGACAGCGTGGAGGGAGTTGGTGTGACAACTGTTGCTTTTCCATGCAGTCAAATGGCTGACTGCCCTTACACACGAGGCAACCCCCTGCTGCAGTCTGAGCACGTACATGCTGGCTCCACAATACAGCGACACATTGTGATGTGATGCATGTCTACGTGATGGGCGGCGACGAGTTATACTTACAGTTTCATAATTGAGCAATTACCTGTTGGCGATGGACGCCATCTGAGTTGGTGCTGCCATTTATTTCAAGGGGTAAAATTACATTTTTAGACGTCGCAAATGTGGCAAAGGACACTCAAAGAACATTGACACTGTCACTTTCACAATCATACATTTTATGTGGGTTGAAGATAAACAAACAAGGCAGTAAGAATGTGATGTGCAATGGAAACTATGCAGTAGCATACAGCAAGTGCGAGTGACATATAAGACAAAGGAGAATTATTTTGATGTTAATAGACAATAATAGGATGTGGGCCTAAACGTGCTTGTCATCTTCAAAATGTAAACAGTTATTGTTATTCTCCTCTCTAAAAAAAACACTTGTTCTTCTTCTCTATCGTTGGCTATTGCTGACAATCACAACGCCAGAATTTCATGCACAAACTTTTCATCAATGTATTGCGACAAACTGCTGCTTCATCCTGATTGGATACACCTCATTGCAACGTATTGCATCGCACCACGTCGCTGTATTGTGGAATCAGCCTAAGGTGGTTGCTTGCGATGTTTATTTTGTTACGCAGCAAGAATATAATTACTGCAGCATTTATAAATTATGTATCTGAATTTTACGTACACTGAAATTTTACTGCAAATTACATATTATGCAGAATTTTGAATTAACCAAACAACAAAGCATGTAAAATCCTATTCATATGTTTGGAGGCTAAGAACAAGTTTGATTTGCATAGAATTTTGAGTAAACAGAGTTCGAATTAACGTGGTTTTACTGTTACCTTAATTTGTATGGTTGGGGATGGGTTTGGGTTCAGCTCTGCCATTCATCATGGTGGTGTGGTGTTGCAGATAGTGGCAATGTATCAGGTGAACCAACACAGCTGCTTCCTATACCTGGGCAGTATCCTTGTGGACGAGTACGCCTCGGAACCAGGCTGCGTGCAGGGGCTACTGGACATGTTGCAGGCGTTTATCGGTCCCGCATTCCGCATCCTGCAGGAGCACAATGGCCTCAAGAACCACCCTGACACTGTTGACGACCTTTTCCGACTGTGCGCAAGGTAACTTTCACAGTCCAGAAAGCTGGTTTGTGCTTCGTTCATGCACAGAAGTCGTGCCTTTTTGTAGCTCCTTGATACTTTTTAGCTTGTGGATTGATCATTCATTTAGTAAGTATTTTGCTGTTATGAGTAGGATTTATTGTGTCTGATTACCTGGTTGGTAGTTCTTTGTGACACTAGGACAAAATTACCAAGTGTGTTTATTTTTATTGGCTTTTATGGGGAGATCTGAGGGTTTATATTAATTTATTTGATAAACACATGTCTTCTGAATAAACTGATGTCCTTGAAGGGCGTATTTGAATTCTTTTTTTGTCGCCAAATAATGTGTAAGCACTAAGCCCGAGTGCTACATAATCCATGACTGGCAAGTGTACGGGAAAATCAGTGATTGTGGTTTTAAATAATTAATTATTTAAGACCACAAAAAAAATTTTCATCGCTCTATTATATGCATCTTAAAATACCACTTTTTTTAGAAGTGAAATTATATTAACCACTTCAAAAGGCAGACATTCACCACACACGCATGCAGGGCGTGACATGAAGTGTAGATATGCGGCCTGAATAAAGTAAACTTTTGCTGTCCTCTGAGATATTCGGCACAGGCCAGCTGTGACTTCGTTTCCTCCCCTTACACGGCTGCTGGGGTGGGAGCTAGTTGCGTAGCAACCAGCGTGGCATCCCTGCGCCTTTTTCTAGTTGCCAATTGGTTTCAAAGCGAAAGGAGTCCTTAGAAGGGTAGAATGTTTTGCTCCTCCCGCCGTTGGTACTTTCCCGTCTCCGTCTACCCTGCTGTGTACATGCTGTCTGATTGGTAAACTCTCCTCTCAGTTGATCGAGTGCACAAGTGACTTTAAAAATTCGGCTTGCATTCGTTGTCATATAATTTTCTTTTCAGAAGGTTTGAAAGTTTGTAGTGAAGGTGAAAAGTTTGGTTTTTAAAAATTCCCCTTTTTATTGGGTATATTAGTCAAACTTTATTTACAGATAATTGTACAGCCCTCATTGTACTCAATATGTGAAGTTTGATAAAGTTAGAAGTTTTATTTTATTGAGGTACATGTCAGTTCCTCATCTAGTGAAATCCTGGTTATATGGACATTATTTGACTGCCGCCTGAAAAATGGTAGATAGAGAATCCACTGAATACAGACATATTTTAATTAATGAAATACATCAGGTTTACTGTACAGTACAAACCAGGTTTTGATTTGTTGTGGATACAACATAAATCATGATTTCCTGTTAATATTTTCCAATTCTATTAATATTATAGACAAATGTGCAGTAGCTTTATATACTGGTAGCACCTTGTAGGGCGTAAGGGAATTATGATTTGTGTGTGTTATGCAAATTTTTTCCATTACTATTTGTTATTGAGACTTTGAAATATAGTTATTTTCTTGGTTTGGTAAAAAAAATAGTGTTTTTAACAATCACACATTGGTAAAGTATTTCAGGTGAAATTTACTGCTATGTTTGGAAACATAGTGTCAGTTACTGGTTACTAATTTAAATTTTATACTTGTTTAATGTTAGATACTGTGTTGAAAACTATATAGTATTGAAGTTGAAACTGGACATACTGTCTTAGTAGCGAGTGATAAGTTGTGTAATTGTCAGAGTTGATAAAAAATTGAAATGTCAAACCATTTTTCATAAAGTATGTAAGCAAAGTGTAAGAAAATGGGGGTATGTATTTGAATTTTCTGAAAATTTATCGAGAATTGTAACATGTGGTGGAATGTGGAATATTATAATTTTAGAGTAAATTAGTTGATGGGTCATACAGGCTGTCAAATAAGTTGCAGTAGACATTCTAGTGTGTGTATGTATGTGTGCTAGGTTCATCCAGAGGGCACCAGTTCCATTCTTGCAGAGTGCTGCCATCACCCCAATCATACAATGCGCCCTGCTGGCTTGTACGCTGGACCACCGGGATGCCAACGCGTCAGTCATGAAGTTCTTCTTTGACCTGATCCATTGTGGTCGCACCCACCAGGTGAGACAACTTGCCGTACACACATGTGGCTTAGACAGAAACAGTTGACATATGAATTTGCAACATGTGCAAGGGAATTATATTACTTTTACCTTCAAGGTTGACACATTAATACACCCCGGGACACCCACGTAATCCTTTAAATAGTAATAACCTATTTTTCTTCTTTTGTTTTATCCTCTGAGATTTAACGTAACATCACTGGAAATATCTAGCTGTGTTCCCACAGTTATTTACCAATACCCAATTACCGGGCATGCGAGAGACGAGGCGAGCGAGGGGTGGCTGGCGCAGGCTGCATGGAGGGGGAAGTCTCCCCTGATGTGCTGCGAGCGTACGTGTTTGGTGCCTGGTGGCCTGGGCAAGGCAAGTGAGGGGGTTGATCCAACCCACAAAGTCTGGAGCGTGGCGTCTTGCGGGTTGCCAGCCTCTCAGGCCATAAGGAGTTGACTCGCCTGTGAATAGGAATGGTACAGAGGCGGAAAGAGCGGTGGTGGTTGAACCTATGGTACACCAAGGGAGCACCAGAGGCTGAGGCTTATATATGTATACGACAGCGCTTGGGGCGCGTCAATGTGTCTCCTGGTTTAGGGAAACCAGAGAAGCAAGGGAATTTCAAAAAGTTGGGGAAACCCAAGAATTGACATAAAATTTGTGAATTCAGTAAAAAATGGTTAAATTATGTGCTATTGTAAAGAGAATGTAAATGTTTATATAATCTTTAAGCCATTTTGTGGTGCAACAGAGATAAATTTATATCTGGGAAAACTGATGCAATTATAATCGCACATATTTTGTACTTTTCGCGAGCTAGTTTAATATTCATTCAATAGTGTTTTAGTTTTACTGGAAAGAGCATTTATTAACATTGTAACAGGTGTAGATGATAAAAGGGGTCAGTGTGTCCAAATACTTGATAGAAAACTAAAGCTTGAACGTAAACTGTTAAAACTGTACTCCTGATATCAAATCGCCCACTGGCTAGTGAAATTATATTTACTCATGTACCACCCACTCTAGTGAATGACCTATGCTCCATATTTTGAAGGTTCCTCCAAAAGAAATATTTTCTCTATGTGATGCATAACAAAACTTGGCATCATATGCTTGGATGCAAGATTGTTACATAACCTATATATTCGTAATACTTCTGCTTGATGTAAACATTAGCTACATTAGTATTTGTGTGTGCTGCAGTTGTAAACTGGTGCATTTATGTTGTAGAAAATACACATACAACACTGTAAAGAGAAGAGAAATGGCACAAGACATAGTTTCTATTTTTCACATGCTCTGTCTTAAAAGGAGGGAGCAGATGTGACATGTAATCACAAGCAGCTGACCGACCCACCCCACAGCAATAACACTGTGATCTGAAATCTTATATCTGAAATTTTATATGACAATGACTTTCCTGCTGCCTCTTTTCTTTTAAGGGATACCTGTTCGGAATAACCATTTAAAATACATCTGGATCTGGTTAGCAGAATCTTTGGTCAATGATGGTAAGAGGTATCCAGCCAAGATCTGAGTGACCATGAGCTACTGTTTATCATTCACCTAAACAAAACATGGCATTTAGTAAATTACAGCTTAGGCTCAATTTTTGCACAAATTTTTTTCTGTGAAAGTAAAAAAAAATTTTTTGATTCCTGAATACTGCCAATTCTCGCTGAGCGGTTAGCCTGCTTATCTCCCACGAAGGTGAACTAGTTTCAATCTTAGGCTGGGTCACTCCTGGATTTTCGCATGTCAAAGCATCACAGCATTTGGACGAGAAGGGGTGCACATTGACGGATCTCATGCAGCCGATGGTATTTCCTGTCTGCCTCATCACTGGCAACGAACCGTGGATAACCTCTGAGACTACTTTGAAGAATGTTAAACAGCTCGTACACGTATGATACGTACCCGTTCACATGAGTGTATACAGTTTGTATGAAAATATATCAAATAAAAGGGGATTTCAAGCAGCAATGTTTCTCTTGGTTTTTGCAGAACATTCCTGCACATTCATACCTCATGTGGTGTCACCTTCAAAATGCACATCTCATACACTTACAACTGTACATAGTACATTTCCTGTGTTGGGTCATTTTCGGGAGATAAAACAAAAGTTGCCATGACTTTTGTATTATCCCTCGTATATTGTCTTATCTACAAGCATAGTCATTGAGAATGCGGTTGAAGCATCATACAGAATAAGTCAATGTATTGCCAAAAGCACACAATCGCTAATTACACTCTTTAAACACAAATACATGCATAAATACACATGGTCTGCAAGAAGATTAAAAGCAATCGTAGATTACATCGTAGCAAATGAGAAACTGGCTAACTATATAATGATGTAAGAGTGCTAAGAGGATGTGATATTGGGTCAGATCACTACCTGCTAAGAGGGAAACTGGACCTGAAAACAAAATGGTACAAACAAAAAACTGTGCTAAAATAGCACAAAGAATCAAAATGGAAATATCGTTTACTGAAGGAAGAATCAATTAAAATGTTATACAACAGAAGAATTCAATTCAACATGGATTCCAGAGCAGTCAGTAACCACAGAAGAACAAGAATGGTTTGATTTTAAAGAAATAATAGAATAATCTGCCTTTGAGGTATTAGGAAAATGGAAACCGCGAAGGAAAAAGAAAGGAATATACATCTGGAATGTGGGAATAGAAGATGCCATAAAGAAGAAAATTAAATTATTGACATGATTATCATCTTAATGTTGGAAGCACTAGAACAATTAGTTATGGGGAAACAAAAAAATTAGTTAAAGAAGTGCATAAATATAGTTTGCACAAATATATAGCTAATATTGGAAATTATATCCATAGAAAACAAAATATAGCATACATAATAATAAGGCATCTAAATAGAAATGAAAAAGATTTTGCCAATCTTGAATTACTTAATCCAGAAAGATGGAAACAATAAAAATTTTTGGAGTAAAGAAGATAATGAGGTAGAACAAGAATCACAAACTTATATATTAACAACTACAGTGTATAGAAAACTTGAATAAGCATTAAAGAACTCGTAAGAATAGAAAAACACCTGGCCCAGATAATAAATAATATTAATATAGCATTTCTTAAGTACGTACCCAAAGAGATGAAACATAGATTGCTAGATATTTTAAACCAATGCTGGGCACAAAGAAAGATCCCAGTACAATGTAAAGACTCGTTGATAATACCTATGTTAAAAACAGGTGATAAGACCCAATGCGAAAATGATAGGTATTAGTTTGCTGAACACAGTTTACGAGGTATGTGCAAGAATTTAGAATCAAAGACTACGTAACATTGTTGAATCAATCCTCATGGAAGAACAATCAGGATTTGGAAAAGAGAGATTATGTACAGGGGGCCAAAGAGGTTGGCAGGGAGGGCTGTGGAATGAGGCTTCAATAGGTGGTGGGCGGCTTGTGCTCGTTCCCGGGTATCAGTTAGGTGAAGGCTGGTGTGGGTGGGTTCCAAGGGAGTGATGATCAACAAGGACAGCAGCTGTATTTCTATCATGCCACTGGATTCCTCGTTTTCAGGCGAATGGCATGAATGGGATGTGTTCATCCCTCACTGAAGCAGCAGGCAACGGTATCCTAGCTAGTAGTGTGTCCAGATGTGCTTAGGTCAGGCGTGGCACTCCGTCCGACGGGTCTATACGTTCTGGAAGGAGTGGGTTAGCTGACTTGGGTGACCTAGATGCTTCTAGTATCATGCTAGTAGGAGACTGTACTGTACTGTACTGTACTGTGCACACCGGACATTGTGGGCCGTTGTCCACAGTATGGAGCTGCCTGAGAATATGTAATGTCTTTGATGTACGTGCAGCCCTGGTTAGGGACGGCCCGCAGTCCTACTCTATAATCAGAAAGCTGGTTATGAAACACAGTGGTCCCCTGCCTCTCCCTTGCGGGATGACACTTAGCAGGATGGGTGAGGTATATAGTTCACTCTAGACAAGGATAAGTGTTGGTTAGATTTAATTATGTATTTTACTATCTCCATAATAAAACACGGTGACCCGTACTGTCTCTTACGTCTTAACGCACCCTAGATAACCTACGGAAAATGAATAGATAAAAAGATGGTGTGTTGGCTTGAAGAGCAAAAGCTTGAAGAGCAATGAGAGCAACAACTAGGTACCAGTGAAAATGACTGAACCGTAATTGAAGTCTGTTAGTTCTGAAGGGACTTGGGGCACCGCTTGTAGTATAGGTGTAGGCGGGTGGTGAAATTAGACGGCAAATGTCCAGAGGGGGAAACGACTACACTTTGTTGCTGCAATTGGGCGGGTGGGGGGAGCTGTCATTGTTGGTCGCTGGTAGATCACTTGTGGTTCTCGTGGAGGGTCCTCGAGAGGACTGCTGATACTAGAGAGCTTTAGCACAACTTGTGCTGAAGGAAGCTACTGGAACAACTAGCATTTATGCCGAGCGCACAGCCTTATGTTCTGCTGGCCAGTGTGTCTTTTCGGCCCCTTCATTCTTGGGCTGCCTTTGGCTGCTGCCCCCCTCTTGGTTTGGGTCCAGAGCGACCCTGCTGCACTCTCTCGGGGTGGTAGCGGTAGGGTAGGTTTACTGGTGTGCGAGTGGTATCTGCCGCTCGCTTAGGGGCTTGCATTGCGGACTGGTTTTTTTCTCACGAGTTTTGATAGTCAGGGGCGATGGCGTGACTATCCTTTATTACTGCAGGATAGCCCTCTCGGTATCTTAAGTTTTCCAAGGTGGTGTTTTCACCTGGTCTTGAGGCAGCCAGTCGAGGTTCATATGTCCTTGGCACGTGGCACGCACATGATGAGTTGAAGTCGGCAAAAAAAGATAGTCTGAAATATGCGTCACATGTCAATTTATTGACTTCACAAAATATTTTGATAGTGTCAATAGAACTAAGTTATGGGATGTAATGGCACATAGAGAGATACCTATACATATTGTGGAAGTATTTAAGAATATACACTGGAGAGCCAAAAAAAACTGGTATAGGTGTGCGTATGCAAATAACAGAGGTATGGAACCAATCAGAGTAACACGATGCGGTCGGCAGCGCCTATATAAGACAACAAGTGTCTGGGAAAGTTGCTAGATTGGTTACTTCTGCTACAATGGCAGTTTATCAAGATTTAAGTGAGTTTGAACGTGGTGTTATAGTCGGCGCACGAGAGATGGGACATAGCATCTCCGAGGTAGCAATAAAATTTGGATTTTCGCGTACAACCATTTCACGAGTGTACCATGAATATCGGGAATCCGGTAAAACATCAAATTTTCGGCATTGCTGCGGTCGGAAAAAGATCGTGAACGAACGGGACAAACGATGAATGACGAGAACCATTAAACGTGACAGACGTGCAACCCTTTCTCAAATTGGCCCAGATTTCAATGCTGGGGCATCAAAAAGTGCCAGTGCACGAACTATTCAATGTACCATCATTGATATGGGCTTTCGGAGCCGAAGGCCCACTCGTGTACCGTTGTTGACTGCACGACACAAAGCTTTACGCCTCGCCTGGGCCCGGCAACACCGCCATTGGACTGTTGATGACTGGAAACACGTTGCCTGGTCTGACGAGTCTCGTTTCCAATTGTATCTGGCAGATGGACGTGTACGGGTATGGAGACATCCTCATGAATCCATGGACCTTACATGTCAACAGGGGACTGTTCAAGCTGGTGGAGGCTCTGTCTTGATATGGGGCGTGTGCAGTTGGCGTGAAATGGGACCCCTGATATTTCTAGATACGACTCTGATAGGTGACAGATACATAAGTATCCTGTCCGATCACCTGCACCTATTCATGTCCATTGTGCATTCCGACGGACGTGGACAATTCCAGCAGGACAGTGCGACACCCCACACATCGAGAGTTGCTACTGAGTGGCTCCAGGAACACTCTTCTGACTTTAGACACTTCCATTGGCCACCTAAATCACCAGACATGAACATTATTGAGCATATCTGGGATGCCTTGCAACGTGTTGTTTGTTCAGAAGAGATCTCCACTGCCTCACACTCCTATGGATTTGTGGACTTCCCTGCAGGATTCATGGTGTGAATTGCCTCCTGCATACCTTCTGACATTAGTCGAGTCCATGCCACGTCGTCTTGTGGCACTTCTGCGTGCTCGCTGGGGGCGTGGGGGGCTACACGATATTAGGCAGGTGTACCAGTTTTTTTTTTGGCTCTTCAGTGTATATGCTAACATGAATATCTGCATGAAACAATAAAAGGGCAAAATAAAGAAGACGGGTATTAATATGGGGGTAAGACAAGGATGTTGTACATAATCTACTTTGTTAAATTTATATTTGGACAACGTAATCCGAGCGTGGAAACAACGGTTATATGTAATAAATATACAAACTGACTTGTGCAAGAAGAATTTTGCAATAACATTATTATATGCAGATGAACATGCCATTGTATCAGATGATGAAAACATCCTGCATAGAGTAGTATTTAAACTTCTCAAAATAATACCCTCCTATAATTTTTACATCTCTATAAATAAAACTAAATTTATGACATTCCAAGGACTCCAAGCCCTAAGAAGTAAAATCGTTATAGATAATATAATAATTGAACAAGTGTATAAGTTAAGAATTTTTGGATGTACATTATCATATAAAAAGCAGACTTAGCAAGAAAAATTGAAAATGTATTAAAAATGTGTGGAACAATTGGGAGAATGCTAAAAATAAAGTAAGGAAGGACACAATGAAAATTATACGTTTTTATAAGACTATGGAAGTTCCATGAGCAGCGAAACTTGGACAATAACAAATAAAGATAAAAGTAGGTTATAAGCAGTGGTGATGAGATTTCTAATATAAATTTTAGGAGTTACAAGAAGAGAGAAACTTAGAAATATGTTATAAGAAAACAGTTAAAGAATTAATGATTTAAATTGACAGATAAAACAATACAGGAAAAATTGGCTAGAATATGTAGAAACGATGAAAGATAAAAAATATTCCAAGTTAATTATATACTATAAACCAACAGAAAAACGAAATGCCAGACAAAAAAAAAACATGGTTAGATCAAGACTAATACTTGGAGATGGCAACATGCCATAAAAGGTTTAAAGCATGAAGAAGAAGAACAATGCAGTTTCTTGGAGAATTAAGGTCATGTCTAATGACATTGAATTTACAGTAATTGAAATATTAAAAAAGAGTCCCTTCTATTCAATACAGGTGGATGAAAGCACTGATGTTCCCAGTCTGTCTGTTTTGCTTGTTGCTGCAAGATATTGAAATGGTAACGTGCTTGAATAAAATATTTTACTGTGCTATCCTCTCACTGTAAGATGTATAGGCGACCACATATTTATTGCCATTCAGGGTTATTTTTGTGAAAAAGAAAATGATTGGGTAAATTGCTGTGGTGTTTGCACGGATGGTGGAAAATCTATGTCTGGCTGTTTTACAGGCTTAAGTAGTCACATCAAGGAAGTTTCTCCCCATGTAGCTTGGAGCCGTTGCTGTATTCACGGACAAAGCCTAACGACCAAACCCCTACCACATTCATTGAAGGAAGTGCTCAGTCAATTTTAGAAAGTTGTTAATTTTATTAAGTTCAATTTAACAAACTCCTAACTATTCAAATCTTAATGGGAAGAGATGGACAACCTAATTACCACATTACTTTTGCACACAGAAGTGAGGTGGTTTTCACAAGGAAAGATTCTTGCAAGATTGTTTGAATTGATACATAAAGTTTGTATTTTTTTGGAAGACTGCCCTTTTCAATTGAGCTGCAAGTTTCATGAAAGTGAATGGCTTGAAAAGCTTGCATAATTATTTTATATTAGAAATAAAATAATTTAACTTAAAATTACAGAACATTTCCATAGCCATCTTTAAGGTATCTGACAAAATTAATTTTATTATCAAGAAATAGGATTTTTGGGAATCTTGTATGGAAAAGACCAGTGAGAAGTTTTTGAGACACATTGCAGTTTGTTTTCTAAAATGAGCTAAAATTGTCAAAAGTAGTACTATAACGCACTTAAGGTGTTGTTCAGACAGTATTTCCCAAAAAAAAAAAAAGTAGTGAAGATAACTGGATATCAAATCCATTCGACTAATTTTTCTTTCAACAAGCCGAGAAATCATTTTCTGAAAAGAAAAATTAATGAAACTTTTTATTGATTCTTCTTTACAATCTGATTTCAAAAAAGAATGTCAGTGACTTCTGGATAGCAGTCAAAGATGAGTACCAAGAACTCGGTGATAAATCAATAAAATATTTATTGTCTTTCATGAACACACAGCATGTTGAAAGAACATTCTCGTCTTATGCGTATATTAAGAATCAATTTTGCAATCAGCTTGACGCAGCTCCTGACTAGAGGTTATAACTGTCTTCATTTGAACCTGATTTAAAAAAAAACTTGCCCCCGTGAAACAAGGTAAAGTATCACATTAATTTTTATCATTTAAGAAAATGTTGTGTAAACAATGTTTGAGAGGAGCAGTTAAACATTAATCTTTTATACGTTTTCACTGAGATGTGATGAATATTCTCTGTACAGTGACCTTAAATTACACCCATCACATCACAGGAATATTGGTGGAAGATTGTGGCCTGAGTAAAGGAATTTTATTTTTATCTTTTATTGTTAGTCTTATGAGGAACAGATTGCACTTCAGCAAAGATAAACAAATCCATTACTGTTAAGACATGCCTTGAGCAGTTATTGTCTGCATGTCTCATGTGCAAAGACATAACCCTTATGTTTTGATATAAATATGAATTTATTCATAAAAAAATTTTTTACTGAATTTATTAAGGACTCTGTTTGAATACTCTTATATCAAGATGAATAATTGTTATAAACTTTCGTCATAATTTAATGTGGTTAAAAATTATTTTAATGGTTTTTTATATTTGTTTTGAAATCAGGCTGCTATTATAAACAAATTAAAATAAATCGTAAAATGTAAAATAATAAAAACCTTTAAATGTCATTAATTATACGTGTTTGATTATTTAGCTAACCTAAAACATTATTATCTTAAACCATTTTATTTGCATGGAGTGGTTGGAAGGGGGAGGAGTTTATATGAGTAGGGGGTACTTATAAATTAAAAGCCCACTCAAGGGGCATGGAAAATGAAAAAAATGGCAGGAACCACTGGTCTAGTAGGCAGATCTTCAATCACATTTGTTGTGAAGGTGATGTGCTCATTTGGTGAGGAGGCTGAACTAGTGACAGTTTGAGCAAACATTTCTGAGCTGCATGTATGTATCCAAGTACACCATTATTAGTGAAAATTGCAATACCCAGAAAGAATGGTCCGAATGAATCCAAACTCAGAGGATGTGTAGAACAATGCACCATCAATAAGTGATTATGATTGCAGAGAGATGGCGTACACTTAAGCCCAGCAGCATTTGTGTGACCGGAAACGTTTGTGTTACCCCAAGCTCAGTCAGTGAAGAGCCATCACAAGAAGTGAAAACAAGTGCCAGTATACTTCGTCAGTGTCAAAGGGCACATCAGCATGTGAGTGAGTTCGAACAGGGCAGAATGATCTGTCTCCGGGAAATGGGTTTGTCATACAGTGATGTTTTGACTCATACAGGGTATGCTGCTATGACAATGAAGCGTGCGTGGCACCAGTGGATAGAAGAGAATAGTACGCTGTGACGAGTGGCTACTAGACCACGAAATGTGACCACAGCACCAGATGACCGCCATCTTGTCCGCATGGCTGTAACGGACCGTACAGCCTTGTCCACAGTGTTGACTCGACACTGGAGCATTGAAATGGGTGTGGATCTGTCTGCGTCGACGGTTAAACGCCGTCTGCTGCGGGCTGAACTGGTGGCACGTATGCCATTGCGTCTGCTTCCATTGTCCAGAAATCACAAATGCATCATACTGCAATGGGCATGTGAATGCTGTCGCTAGCGTGCTGAGTGGTGTTTTCGGATGAGTCCCGCTTCAACCTGTCCTATAGTGATGGTCGCATACGTGTTAGACGCTACCGTGGTGACCACAAACTGGCTGCCTGCATTGTGAAGCGGCATAGTGGGCAAACACCAAGTGTGATGGTTTGGGTCCCCATTGGATACAACATGCGATCTCAACTCCTACGTATTGAGGGCAATCTGAACAGCAACCGCTACATCAGGGAGGTTTTAGAGTCTAAGGTCCTGCCCCTACTTCAGGCCCCTCAACATGCCATATTTCAGTAGGACAATGCTCAGCCACATGTGGCGAGGAATGTGCAAGCTTTCTTCAGTGAACTACAGGTACCACTGCTTCTCTGGCCTGCGCGTTTGGTTGATACATCGCCTTTCGAACATATCTGGGATATGGTTGGTCGGCGACTTGTTCGTCACAGACGTCCAATAACCATGGTTGATGCTTTGTGGACTCGCATACAAACCGCGTGGAAGATTCCCCAGGAACTATCCATGTCCTCATTGTTTCCATGCCACGATGTTTAGAGGCTCTGATGGCAGCAGGTGGGGGCTTCACATCGTATTGAATTCTCAAGGACAGAGATCATGTACAGTTCTGTAATCCTAATCAATTGTGTATTGTCATGCACCTAATCTTTGGTATAAAGTTCATTTCAATCATAAGGGGTGGCTGGAGCAGGCCACATGGAGGGAGAGGCCTCCCCTGATGCGCGGCGAGTGTGCACGTTCGTGGCGAGGGAAAGGCAAGCATGGGGGTGGATCCACCCACTCAGATTGGAGTGCGGCCTCGGGCGGATTGACGGCCTCTTAGGCGGCAAGGAGTTGATTTGCTTGTGAATAAGAATGGTACAGAGGCGAAATGAGCGGTGGCGTTCAGTGTTACGGTACACCGGGGGAGCACCAGAGACTGAGGCTTTGATATGTATCCGACAGCGCTCGTTGCATGTTAATGTTTTCTCTCAATAATTACGACTTAACATGTATGACTTTGCGCTGAAATATATACAAAAAGAAGGTTACAAAACAATCACCACAAGCAACTTAACATACTTATAACTCCAACTTTTCCGGGCAGTAAAACCTTCAGTGGTCTAGTCATAAATCATTTTTACACATTTTTTAATGCAAAATTGTTTAGCTGATGACGGATTTGCAATGTGTCACAAAATATTCACTCAAAGTTAATATTTTCTAGTTATTTTGATTTCCATTCTTTCATGTATTTACATTTGCTGCTCTCCGTCCACACGGTGTAGCATTTTTTGCAATGAAGTTGTGGTTTTTAAAGAGTATCAGCAGGAATTTATAATTCTTATGCCTGATCAATGCAAGTTGCTACAAACTTATCAGGCTTTGGTATTTTGAAATATATATTTAACCAAAATAAAAAAGTGTTAGCAGTTATTTTTTCACCATCATGCAAAACAAACTTGAGTTAATGTTATATAAAACTAAAACTCTTCTTTATAAACACAGTTTCCATTGCCACTTTGTTTACAGTGCTGAAGGTAATTTCCATTGACACCAACACATGAAACATTACAAACTTACCAACATGGTGTGCAATTGAATACTACTAGCGCTTGCAGTGGCAGTAAGATTCAACTTTGACTGCCATCTGGCGTTCTCAGCATACATTGTGCTTTGATTGCAGTCCTAATCATTGCACACACTATTCCAAGGTGCGGTTGCGTGTGAAGTTTTATGAATTCGTTATTACTATCTCTGGTGTTGGCAACGGTATTAATATTATGTGACGTAAAAAGTGGGAGCAACAACATTTCTGCAACATAACTTGCAGGAAGGCAATGCATTAAACTTACAGGGAAATTAATGGGACCTGGAAAAAATAGTGCAAAAAAAATGGAAAACGTAAATACTGGGAATGTAAAAACAGCGTTCTACTGTACGTAGTCATTTGTTGACCAAAATCATTGTCGTGTAAGAAAATTAAATGCAGTAAGCAGAGCACATGTCGTAGTACTTGGTGATTTATAATCAACATAAAATGTATACTTCCAAAGATGTATACTAATTATATAATATTTTTTTCTGTGGAAAACCTTACTTGTAAATACTGAAGATATAAATTGATTCCACTTACATATATTCTAAGTTACATGACCAAAAATGTGTGTTTGCAAAATACACACTTAAAAATGTTGATGTGCATCCAGGTAGGTGTAATGTGTCAGCTCTTTCATATCCGTGGCCATCATTTTGAGAGATAATAAAAGATTTGTTGTGTGTTGCATAAAAATAACCTTCTGTTAATAACTAATAGTTGGGTACTGCTACATATACGTTTGTTTGTTGATTCCAGGATCAGGCAGACTATGATGTAAGGCAGAAGCTGGTGTCCGACATAATTAATGAAAATGGCCCTGCGTTGGTCAACAACCTAGTCCAAGCATGCGTATTCTGCCTTCATTCCTACATGCTTTCTGATGTGGCTGATGTCATTGTGGAGCTCCTGTTGCATGACAGAGGGGTATGTAGTTTTATTTCTCTTTCATTCTATGAAGTTAAGGGCTGTGTTGCACAGCAGGGCTTAAGGGATGCTAACACTAACCATCATGACATAAATAATTTCATAGTTTGTTAATTGTAATGTAATTAGCAAGTAACATGAACCGAACACCTTTGGTCTTCTGGAATGCTGACAATTACACCATAATGTGTATGCTGCGTTATCTTTAACGTTTAATGGTGAATTGCCATGCAAGTTTTCTGTGAGTATTTAAATGGACTTTATTCATTGCTGAAAGTATGCCAAAACATATTGGCTGTGAGTAAATGATGGACATTCACAGTACAATGGATTCCATATCTACCGTTTATCAAAGGACTGTCAAAAAATTTCCATACATGTAGGATTTCAGTAGATGAGTGTTCTGACATGTACATCAATAAAATACAACTTCTGACCTTATTAAACTTGATTTTGAGAATAATTAGAGCTGTACATTATCTGTTTAGCTAATAAACAATAAAAATGGGAATTTTTAATATAAATTATTACTGTATTAGTATTACTGTAAGTAACACATTAAAAAACATTTCACCTCAACTCGTTTAATTAAAGAATATAACATCTCAAGATACAGTATAGAATTGGTTGTAATCCAACACCAAATGCAACTAATATTGCACGGAATGCAAGTCAAATTTTGAATGGCTCGCATGTACTCAATAAGCTGAGAGTGCATGGAGAGATTATAGATATGACAGTGTGTTCACAGTGGGCAGACGGAGAAGGGGAAGTGGCGGGAGGATTACACCTCCACGCAGCAACATGTTGGTGACACCTTGCGTGCATGGCAAATGTCTTTCTTTTAAAGTAATTAATTATATTTCACTGCCAAAAAAACTTGTGCTTTTGAGACAGAAATGAATAGGTAAGGTGATTAAATTTGATTTATTCACTTTTAATACTTAATCATTCCAAATCATGTCCTTTGATTTTCATGTACACACACCTGTCGCAAGTAATGCATTTGGGCTCGGTGCTTATCCATTATTAGGTGACAAAAGGTGTCGAATAGGCCCTTTATATAAATCCTTTGATTTCCTCGCAAAAAGTTATTGAAAATGAACTTTACGCTTGGTAATACAAGTGGCTGAATGTTCAAACAGTTTTTGGCAACAAGGGGAGGTCAAGTTTATGCTTCTGGGCATATAATTTTATTAGCTAAGATGATGCCCATTGAGTTAAATTAGTATTTTGTTCTAAAATGATGTTGATTTTATGCCAGATACAATTAAACACCAACTTTACAGAAAAAAAAGACCTTTACTTACAAAAGAACACATCTTTGCAAATAATAATTCCTAGTTAAAATGTATTGTGTAACATTTTCAGGCAAAACCATTTGTTTTGAAATACTAATGATGATAGGTGCCACTATTTTGAGCGACGGATAATCTTTATTAAATTTCTACGATCGCCAGGCGTTTTTACTTGTCCTGCGGCCATACGTGTAAGAGATAGTGACCAAGAGAGAGAATGCACTTTTTTTTTTTGCTAGACAACAGCTTCCCCACTTGAAAGCATGTAAGGGGAGGAAGAAAGATGTGAGGCTGAGAGACAGAAGAAAGACGGGTGAGAGAGAGGACACTAAGTTGCCACACTGGTTGGTAGGTAAGCGTTTTCCCTCTCGTCAGGCGTGTAAAAGGAGGGAGTAAACCAGACTCGCACTATGCCGTAGAGCAGTGATAATCGACGGCGCATGTGACATATTTTACATCCCATTACTATACATTTGCATAAACAACCAGCTTAAAAATATTGTTTGCGAAATCATAGGTGACGGGACTGAAATATATTTTGATCGAGGTAATGTCCAATAAACGATACAAGCGGGTAGCTTTATCATTATTTATATACGATTTTTGCTGGGATCACTGAAAATTAGCTGTGGTTATGGTTTATCAGTACATGCATTTTCGGTATGAGATTCTACTGTATCAACTAGACCAGCCACCATCTTCCCACCTACAGTAGACCTACATTTTTCGAAGTGCCACTGTTCCTGGGTATGACTTAGTAAAATTTGCTACCGTCATAAACATCAAACTAACCAATGTTGTTCTCTGAAAAACCAAAAATTGTGCCTTTTTCATGTGAAGTCCATGTTTAAATTATCTCTGCCGCACGTTTTTCCCCCTATAATTTCTTGATTTAATTCAGTAGCCAGACCTTTTCTGGATAAAATAATACTCCAAAAGAGTATACTTAACTTCCATAATCATAAAACAATTTTTAAATGAGAGTACGAAGTACATTTTTAGTGGCTTCTTCAGAGAGGGTCTAAGGATTCCTTTTTATTTCAATAATTATATATTTTCTGAATAACCTTACAGCAGAAGGATGTACACAACCTCTCCTTGTTACAAAAAAAAGGTGCAGACAGACAGTTGTTTGCTCACTACAAACACATTTCTAACTATCCTGAAGTTCAACTTTTAGAAGTTTATTTGCCTAAAATGGAAAACAATAGCCTTTGTTGCGCTTGTAGACATGTTTCCCTAAAAATGATAACTCTGAAGGGTTGAGAATGTAAAATTAGTGATGGTGAAAATTGAATAGCATTTATTAATCATTTTTATAGTGTTTATGCTTTCAATTGTTCTGTTAGTTTGCATTTATATTTTGGCTTATAGCATTGACATGCCACGAGGCAATGTACTCTGCTCCCAGTAGCCTGCGTGTCTGTCACTGCCCCTGTTCTGTGCCGATACACGCCATCGTTAACATGTCTGCCACATCCTCTTTACGCCTTGATGCCCTACCGAATGGGTGCTTGTAGTGTTGGCTGGCATCAGTTTTTCTTCCTCCCTTCCCTAGACGGCTGGGAAGCAGGCATCATCAACTTGACGGGGTTTCTATTAGGGGTGGAGCTGGCAGGTTTAGTAACTTCTATCATGGTGCGTTGAACACAAGGAAGTGCGCTGGTGAGTGTAGGCCTAGTTGGTATTCGTGATGGAGTGTAGCTAGGTATCAAGATCAGGGGGCTGACCACCTTATCGGCAGCTGAAGGATGACTTGGAACTACTGGCTTCTTCGGTGGTGTGGTGAAATAGCACGTGGCACATGCCATAGCAAACTCTTTATGTCCTCTGGTAGAACTGGTTGTGGTTCCCCTCTGCCAAGCAGTTTCCTCTCTCATCCACGTGTAAACTCGGCTGGCATTACTCTCCAAGCCTCGAACCAGGGTTAGCCCCGGTGTGGCTGCTTTATCTCGCCTAGCCCTGTGACAAGGCACAATGGGTAATAGTATAGAGAGGTGGACAGTGGGTGTTCTGTAGGGGTAGGCACTGCCTAAGAGGTAGAATGGGTAGGCAGGTGGATTGGGGAAGGTAGGCCTAACTGCTGGTTTCCAGCAAGTGACTTGGCGGGCGGGACATCGCTAGCAGACCCAAGCACTTGACAGGAATGTCAGTAGCAGGATAGGGGCACCACTCTCGTGTTACTCAGGAAGACTGGACATCGCCATAGATCCAAGCATCATGTAGAGGCGGTTCTCCCTGAAGGTTAGGTTAGGATGTTAAGAGGTTCTTCTGTGGACGAAGCAGGAGATAGCGTGAGCAGATAGTGAAGAATAGTGGAATAGCGAGCTGTGAGTGATAACTCAACCAAGTTAGTATTGTGTCTGTTTATTGCATGAACACAGTAAGCACACATAAACCAGCCTGTACCCTGACTAGGGCCTGAAGGGCCGATCCTAGGATCCCATTCGAGTGATGCCTAGATGCGTTGGTGCAGGAA
>NQII01000305.1:1232726-1285849 GCA_002778355.1 Clitarchus hookeri
GGGGGGGGGGTAACTGCAGTCGTACGGTACTCGGACTCGTGACTTTAAGTGTGAGCTACTGGGTAGTTGAGAAGTGTGAAAAGCTTTGGTGAGCTGACAGGCAGTGTGGCAATCTAGAATGATGAACGACAATCAGGTAGCGGTAAGTGAAACTAATTGCATGGTACATGGTCAGGCAGAGCAACGTCATACTATTATGCGAGACAGCGATGGCTGAAGATGTTGGTGCGTGTTCAAGCAGAATAATGCCCTGCAACTGAGCTGCGAGAGACAGCCTCAAACTGCAGGCTGCTGGCTCTATATTTACGTGGAGCACAGGACCAGCACAAGGGGTGCGGGGATAGTAGAGAGGTCGTAGAGAGAGGGCGGTGGAAAAGTGGAGGAAATGGTTGAAGGCAGCCGAAGCTGGCTGCTGGTGTCCTCTCCCATGGCCAAAAGCTAAAGCGGTAAGCGTCGCGCCGTGGTGCGAAGTGAATTACGGTCCAACAGGATGCATCAGCTGGGCCGAGCCAACTCTGGGCTTCCAGGTTGACCTTAAGTGTATATGGCCTAACGTCTCTTCTTAGGCATGGGAGAAAGAGAAAAAAAAAGGGGGGGGGATGTGTAGAGGGAGAGGCGATACATACACTCTCTCTCTCTCTCTCTTTCTCTCTCTCTCTCTCTCTCACACACACACACACACACACACACACATATACACACGCACGCACACACATATTCGTCCAAAAAACAGGATTTGACCCATTCTTACATATAACATACAATTTTCCTGTTGGAAAGGTAAACACAAAACATTACCATATGCTATATCTTAGGCCGATGCAAGGTGCTGTGATCAGTATATCTTTTTGTTGAATTGGGTGCTTTTCTGTATTCATATATGCACTTATAGGGAGTTACTTTAACGAGAACATGTCTATCTTATAAAATATTAATGTTTAATTAATAAAAATTTCTCATTTTCTTGTATACAGTAGCAATTTTGTTTTGTTGGTCGCTGCTAATTAAGCTGATTCACGGCCTGTTTTTATGCAAATTTTGAATTTAACCAGCATTCATTTATTGATTTCTAGGGAATAATTTTAACCACTACATGCTTCCCTTTGCAAAAATTGTTTGGTTAGTAAACAGTGTCAAATTTTTGAAGCATACAGTAAGAAAACTGTCTTGATGGTTACTGCACCATAAGCCGATTCACTGCCAGTTTTTGTGCTAATTTTGATGTTATTCTGTGTTATATCTGCAGTTCTAAGGAACTATATTAACTAGCTGAGGCTTACCTTTTTAAATGTAATTTTGTTGGTAAACATACTTGTACTGTTTCTGTTATATTGGCGTACAGTATTAGATTGGCCTACAATGTTATTGACTTTTTTAGAATTACTTTTTGGGTTTTATTTATTGTCAATCCATTTACACTTTTTAGGCTACTTAGTACAACTTTGGGCTGCTGATCTTATGACATGAGTGTTTCAACAGAAGTTTTTGAAATTATCTAGTAAAAAGGAAAAAGGAAATGGTGAAAGCAGAGGTAGTGTAGCAGTGCAGTAGGTATTTTGTCTTTAATTCCATTGTGAATTCTTCCACTGCTACATGTCTACCTATGCAATGAAACTATTATGTTTTCCATTTTTGCATGAAACATTTAATGTTGGATATCAGGCTGACTAAAAAGTACTTATATTGGGTGCTTGCTACTCTGCACTTCTTTGGCCACAAATGAGGTTGTAATTTAATCTGTGGCTGCCTGTCAAAATACAGTAGAATCTTACTAAAACGGCACCACATGGGTTCCAGAATGTCGCTATGATAGTTTGGTTGCTATAGATATTTTGGGAAATTTTTGACTGATTTTGACCCACCCCAAACGCTTCACATTAAAATTTTTAATTTTTTGCATGAAGTCCATGTTTAATGCAAAAATGATATGTTTTTCAAATTAAATATAAATTTATTTCAATAGGCAGACATCTTCTGAAGCAAGTGATATCCGAAAGGCTCCCCTTGTCTCCACAAAGGTTAAAAACATTGAGCGACATGAGGATTTACTATGCATCATAAGTCCATGTTCAATTGTCTCCGGCTTAAAATCATTATTTTTGAATGGAATATTAATTAAATTCAATTGTTAGAAGTCTTTCCGAATAAAATGGTACCACACAAAGTTATAGTGAAGTTCGTAATGTAGGGGAGTGAGTGGCAGCTTAATGTATACGAAACAAAGTGCCATTTACAAAATCTTGTATCAGCTGAGCGCGAACGAACAAAAGTTATTATTACGTTGGCTATTCTGAGTGCACTGCCGACGCACCTCAGACAAGCAGAAAATACGCGGATAAGAAAGAGTTCCTAGTTTAATTAATACATAAAACTTTACGTGGTCACAAAACAGCGGTTGTTAGTGTTACAAACTAAACTTCGTGCTAAAGTAACAACATAGAGGTGTTCAAAATTAAATGCACATTAAAATGATCGGGTATCCAAATAAAACGTAACTTCAAACCTTGGGAGTTTTTTTTCACATCGTATCCCCACTCAATTCCATTCATGCCTTCTGTATATGCTTGATATTAATTCCAAAAGCCTACAGAAATATTGCAGGGTATTGTTGAATTATTTTTTCAAATCATTTGACGAAATATATTTCAAACTCATGTCGTTTTGAGCCAGTAATAGGAGAAAGTCAACTTTTAAAAAGACGGGATCAAGAGGCAGGTCAACGTGCTGCTACCTGTTGAATAAAGCGCACGGCTCACAACACGCCCTGCCATGTCATGCGCGCCATCTGTCATCTTTCTTCCAAAGCATTACCAGCCAGAAAAAAAAAATCTTTCTTGTGTAAAACAACAAAATTTGCGAACAGATACCAATAGTTTTATTTTTCCACGAGCTATGCATAATTTTTAAAGTATAATCCATTCACGGTATCTTTGATACTTTTGAAAAGAACCTTTGAAAAATCACCCTAGGAGTTACATGTTCAATTGGTTATAAAAAAATTATATATGGAAAANCACTGAAGCACTATATAAATTGGTTGTTTTAAGTTTTAAGTATATTTTTTCAATAAATTATAATAATTTGTTAAAAGTCCGTACGAATTAACAACGAATTTTGAAGGGACATGTTGGTTATAGCTGAAAAGAAATAGTTTGAGGGTTAAATATTAATATGTAGAAGTTTAATGCCGTAATTGTAAAGTTAATATTGCTAAACTATATATTTACATTTTTACGTAGCACTCATGGGTAAAGATTTCACTGTTATTAATTGAAATTAAATAAATTTCAGTGTCTGTCCAGCGGACTCATACACTCCATCTTGTCCGTTTGGGCACGTTTTTTTCAGAAGTATAACCACGCCATATTGGATATTGGAGACGCTGAATTGTGGTTATAAAACTAACGTAACACATCCTTTCTACTTACAAGATAATTCTAGGTTAAGATGTAATTTTAGTATTAGCGTTGTTATTTCTGCAGTTTATCAAATAAACGTGCAAAATATAGAAAGGCATTTGAATATTTCCGTTACGTGATTCCCTTCGCAATCCTTAACAGAAAAAAAATATTTTAAAAGAATGAAAAAGAATCGATTTTTGGTCAACAACTGGTAATAAATTATTTTCGAAAGCTTTTTGTGGAGCCTAAGAGATAGCAGCACATTAGCGTTGGTTCTTGAGTACCAAATGTTAGCCGTGACTTACACGTCTTTGCGCCGCACGTAGTGTTGTTTTAATGTTGTTGCAGTGAAGAAGTGCGACAGTTTCTTGATGGAAAAGCGATGTACCTACACCGCAGGTTTCAAAATGAAAGTGATTTTGTTCGCTGAAGAGTTTGGAAATCGAGCCGCGGGCCGTGAATTCGTAGTAAATGAAACGTTAGTGCGGGGCTGGAGGAATTTTTCTCACTTATAAGTCGCACCCCAAGTTTTCAATAAAATTTTTTAAATAAAATGTGCGACTTATATGCGATAAAATACGATACAATTTATCACAGTGAAATCTTTAACTTGAGTGCTACTTCTAAAAGTTTATTATGTAAAATTTAACTGCTTCCTTACAGCAAATATGTAAATAAATCTTAATACAATAAGTAAACTTTAATTAAATTATATAATTAACAGTTCCGATATATACTTCAATCTACCTTTTTGTATGTATTACAATATTTTGCTAAATTGATTAGCATATTTTAGACATTTGGAGAATTTTATTAAAGTATATGACAGTTAAGATTACATGGCATTGTTTCTCTTCAAAAATAAATTTTGGTAGTTCCCACATGGACACTGTTAACAAAATATTTGACAGTTCCCACATGGCTCTGTTTTTGTTTACAAAACGTTTGACAGGTGTCACATGGCAATGTTTTGTTTACATACTGCGGAAGGATACATGATCGGCTCCCTGAAAGTAGATCTTTAGCAGGGCTTCAGAAAATCTTGAAGTTACCGTGAATACATTATAACATATATTTTGTGTACAGCGATTTTGATTACTAGTAATTTCTGTTGGGCCGGTAATCGTTCGTCTACGTCCAATAATTTCCATGTTGTTCTCCTCCAAACCCATTTCATTGTTTCCGTGTTACTATATAATATAAAATGAAGAAAGTGGGATGCGCGTGAATAGTTTTTAAGCAGTCCTTACTTTAATCCACGCCACATATTTCCAACTCGAACTGTTTAGTATCAGTAATAGCAGAATTACTGGTTCGCAATAGTCGTAGGTGAGTTGTTTGCAAATAAAAGTGGGTTGTCAATCAAGTTTTTTGAATTACTTTTAGTTCCAGTTATATTAGCTATGACGTCTAAAGGGTGATAAGAACTACAACTACTGTCTCGCGAATGTTAACCCAAATTTGCTGTCTCTGACAGTAAAAAAGAGTTAGGAAATATAACATTTTTTGCGAGGTTTAAAATTTTTACTTTTATAACCTACAAATTTTTTTAGACAGATATCAGTCTAAAATACCTTAAAATTGGTTAAGCATTACCGTACAATGGCAAGTGGCTTAGCTGACAGCGTGTTGAAAAAATATACAGCCTCCACTTGATGCACCAGCTGATGGCGAAAGGATACATAAACAAAAAGTATACATTGGCCCTACTTTAATCGAACTGTCAAAATCTTGCCAAGTTACATGAGACAGAGAATAGCATGCTCTTAAATACAGTGCTGTGTAACTTATCATTTTTTCGACAGGTAGTATGCACATGTGGAGCAGCTTTCACCCAACTGCCACGGCCAGTGTCACTATTGAACTGAACAACCCCACCCCTTCGTGCAGCGGCAGTGGACTCTCCCGACTTGCTTGAAGCATTTTAGACTACTGTGCATTATTTTTTTAATTTGGATTTCACTATATCTGCAACCTTAGTTGTCGTCAGTCAATTACAAAAACAGTGACACTGACACTGCCTTCTTTTTTCCGAGCAAAAATTCAATGTTTGGTAACCTCTTGCAAAAAAAAATCAAACAATATAAAAAAAAATTAATTAATTATTACAGATATTTTAGAAATATAGTGACACCACATAAGGATATCTGCAACTTCCTTTGTCACCAACAATTACAAGAACATTAACATTTTTGAAAAAGCTAATTTAATGCTTTAATTCATATACATGTGCATGCATGCATGAGAGCATGTATGTATGTATGTATGTATGTATGTATGTATGTATGTATGTGCATGCATGTGCATGAGTGTGTCTATATGAACACAACAATTTTTATTTACTGTAAAAAAAGTTTACACTAGTTAGGAAAGTTGCCAATTTTAAAATTTTATTCCTGTAAGTCTAATATGACCTGTAATAACTACATATATACAAAAAATAACACTAACTTTCAAGGTTAAAGGAAATATTTTGAACCAAGTGAAAATTAAACACAACTTTCTCTACGTTTGAAAAGCCAGCGTGCCTGAGTATAGTTGATCACCCTGCCACTAGGTGCACTGCCAACAGTGCACAGACGTCTTGTAAGGGAGTTTCCATTCTATACTCTACTCTTTGATATATGAGCAGGACATATATTGAAGTTAGTTGCATAGCAAGTGGAAACATTCGCTGCCTGAGAGGCAGAGGGTGGGTGGAGTTAATAGGTATTGGCTAATGCTGGTGACCTAGGAGTATGGTATCTATTTTTATGTATGAGCTGGCCGGGGCCCATACAGTGCTCATGAAGAGAAACGCGATGCGCAGCAACCAAAAAAAAGTGCAACAAATTTATTTTTCAACTGAGTTCCCTCATATTTTTTGCTTTTTTCACCCAAATTTTTTATGGTTCTTCAAAAGTAAGTAGTTAGTTATAGAAAGACAGTCGCTTTAAATGTGGCTAGTATAATACTGGTAGGTTCTGATGTAATTTAATATTCAATTAATAAAAGCCTCTGATTTTTCCATAAGAAGACACACTCGCAACAAGGGAAGGTGGTTTTGTGGTGTTTCATTTATATTCTGAAGAAATATGCTTATTGAATTAAATTAATATTTCATGAATATTGCTACATATGACTAAACAAACCTCATTTGAAAAAAAAATACACATTTAAGACAAGATTTGCATTTTTAAGAGTCTGTATTGGTCAGTTTATATTTTAATGCGGGTAGCAATTTTATGAAGTCATTTCTAGGAACTGTAGCATTTCATAAAATTTGGAACTCACTATTGTTTCATGAAATGATGATGACAAACTTGTTGGCTGGAAACAGCAGTAGTGGATTATGATGATTTTGCAAGGTAGAATGTTTGTGCAATTGGTGATGATTATCATTATTTTATTATTATTATTATTACTACTACTACTACTAATACTACCACCACCATAACCACTCCCACTATCACACTACCACAATATTAGTGGGGCAATTCCATATTTTTACTTATTCTGATTCCCGATTAAATTCTAATATTCTTGTTTTTATTCTCAATTTTGGACTCTGTTTGATTCTCATTATTTAATAAGAACAACAGTTAAAGTTAAAGTCGAATAGAGAGAGAGATTCTGAATTGGTATGGAAAGCATGGTTATATTATAGTACCTGAGCAAGACGATATTGCATGAAAATGTTTTAAGAAACTGGAATACGTTAAATGCATTTTGAAGATACAGCTTAATACACTTCAAAAACGTTACTCTTGTGCTTCTAAACACTTCAAACTCTGTATAAACGTGCAAGGTGCTTTGTCATGTTTGCATATCACTTACTTTTTTTTGCCTCTTAGAGTTTTAATACTGCAAAAATTACTGCATACTTTGCATTATTCTTCGCCACCGTAAAACTTTCCCCCACACTGCTACATTTTAGCTTCCTAGGCATTACTTTTGTTTATGTAGGCATGGTTAACATCTAAATAAAATGTTCACACTTCCATTATGAGTAAAACGTAGTCATGTTAACCATCATCTGCAGACCAAATATTTGCTGTTGCTGGAATTCTGCCATTTTATAAACATCAGCAGATTATGTCTCAGTATTTATTTACACAGTTCACAATGGATAATGCAAAGAAAAGATAGCACAAGTAGATTTCCTTTGATAACTTAGGAACATAATATAAATATATATTCATATATGTAAACAAATAACAACAGTTTTGCTCTCTTGAGATTCAATTGAATTTGCAGAGGTAAATAATTTCACAATTTTGATACTCTATTCTAGCCAAAATCTGTTGAATCTAAGAATCAATAATTGAACTGTAACTAATTATTATTACAATCAGTATATTATTTTTAATTGTTATGTTAGCTTTCTCCATATAGCTTAAGAGTATAGCATACCATTATGGCCAAAGAAGGATTTCAGTCCTCAACAGTTTTATTGTCAGGTGGCTTGCTTATTTTGGTGGGTCAAAGGTGAAGACATGTGAGACTAGTGGCTGTCACAACTTTCTGTCTCATTAATTTACAGTAGAACCCCGCTAATCCGTCCCCCACTAGTCCGGCTCTCCGGTAAACCCGGCTAGTCAGGAGTGCCATCTGACTGAGGACAGGCACGGGGTGGTGGCCGGCCCACGCGCCTGCGCCCTACCCGATTTTCAGTCACTAGCGTAAACAAAAGCTCAGTAGACCTTTGAGTTTTCACGAGTGCATTTTCGAGCTCTTTTATTCTAACGTTTTAGTGTGTCCGGCTAACTGCGAGCTTTTATAAACGTTCATTTTGGCAACACAGAAACGTAAACATATCACACTGTCTTTGGAGGAGAAATTAGAAGTGCTTGCAAGATTAGACAAAGGAGAATCTCTACAGAAAGTTGCAGGTGAAGTGGGAGTGGGTGTATCTACAGTGAAAGACTGGAGAAAAAATAAAAAAGATCTACAAAGCCAGGCATTGTTGATTATGAATGAAAAAAGTCTGAAAGTTCGGAAAACTTTAAAAAAACAGAAATCTGAACTTTTAGATAATGCTTTGTGGTTATGGTTTGAGCAAGAAAGAAGAAAAGGAACTCCATTATCTGGCCCAATTTTAAAAGAAAGGCTGTTACCTTAAATAAAAAATTGGGAGAAGACGACAAGTTTACAGCTAGTGAAGGCTGGCTAGACCGCTGGAATAAACGCCATGGCATCAGAAATGTAATCATGTCAGGCAAGAAACTGTCTGCTGATGAGACAGCTTCAACTGGATTCGTTTCTTAGTTTGAGTCTTTGGTCCAGGAAAATAATTTAACTCCTGATCAAGTGTATAACATTGATGAGACAGGGTTAAATTATAAGTTGCTACCAACAAGAACGCTGGCTGCACAGGGAGAAGCCGTAAAAGGCATGAAACTTGCTAAGGACAGGCTGACTATTGCTTGTAAAGTTCCGTCTTTATAGTATTACCGCCTCACAGGTAGGCGCCATATTGTAACGTTGCGGAAGTATTACTTGTTGCCACAGCTTGCTCATAGGTAGAATACGAGACTCAGTTCCAGGTGACACCGATTAAGTAAAAAGAAGAAATTCCAGATTAGTTTGCTTTATACTTTATTTATCATTGAAGTTTCACAGTGCTGCACAGACGACTTTCCAGTTTGCAGAGTACGAACTTTCACAATTAGTTATCCCAGTGCAGAAAACAGCGCCACAGTAGTTTACAGTTTGTTAATGTCTTAACTTGCATCGCAAGACTTAAGTTCCGAAGGCAGGAGGGATGTTTGTTCCCTCCTGGCACCCTAACGACCCCCCACACCGGCGGAAATAAGTTGATAGAATTTAAGTGACGTTAAATTGAAAAAGAAATGCGAACAAAAGATCTTACGGTCACGGGTGCTTGCCGGTGTGGGTGAAATTCTTCACGCCTAACGCGTCTTCACACGCCCGATGCGCCTTCTTCGACGGTTGGTGACTTTCTTTCTTAGGCGATAGGCACCACCAGTATATATTAGGCAGGCCTATCCCCCCTTTTCCTAAGATAAGCGCAAGGCCTCCGGCGATGCCAGTAGCGTCATCCAAACTACGCTGTGTCTCGCGCTCACAACATGTTGTTGTACTCGCAACTGCGTCACGTCGCAGCCACATAACCAAAACAACAACTTTCGAAAACCTTTCGAAACTAGACGGTAAACGGACGTAAACAGATGTCCGCACACGTCTGCTCGACCAACAAACACGGGAAACTAGCCACCGCGGCTTTACTTGAAACTTGATAAAATATTACAAGGCTTTCCAAAGCTAAATACACACGAAAGAATTTACACTCGTGTCCCGAAAAATTAAGCATATTGCATCATTACATGCTGCATGTAGCAATGCTAGTGGATGTCATAAATTGCCCCTTTTTATAATAGGGAAATCTAAAAACCAAGGGCTTTTAAAAATATTAATATGTCCTCACTACCGGCTTACTATCAAAATCAAAAATCTGCTTGGATGGACTGCTTCCTTTTCAAAACTTGGTTTTTTGAACAGTTTGTTCCTCAAGTTGAAAAAAATTTAAAAGCTAAAAATCTTCCTCCACATGCTATATTGTTGCTGGATAATGCACCGTCTCATCCGTCTGAAAATGAACGGGTAAAGGGAGAAATTAAAGCTGTATTTCTTCCTGCTAACATTACTTCTCTGACCCAACCTAAGGATCAAGGTGTGTTCGAGTGGCTCAAGAGACGATATCGCAGAAAATATATTGGATCAATATTAGAGAAGACAGAAGAAGGTAGCAATCTCTTTGAAGCTATGAAAACATTAAGTATTAAAGATGTCATTTATACGATTGCTGATGCTTGGGCAGAATTAGAAAGTTCAACGCTCAAAAAATCTTGGTAGAAACTTTGGCCAACAATGGAGATAGAGGATCATCAAAACGACGACGATGACACTCCAGCAATTGTGGAACGAATTCAAATATTAAACCCAGAAATTCAATCCACTGAGGTATGTGCGTGGATAAACAATGTAGACTCTGATTGTACGGAAGAGGACTTGGATGACGACCAAATCATCTCTGCCATAACATGAACTACAGACGAGAAGGACGAAGATGACGATGATAGTGAAGCTCTGCCTGGCCGTGTATCACATGCAGACGCAAAGAAGGCTTTCGACACGGCACTTCAGTACATCGAGCAGAACGCGTCTTCCACACCAATGGATATATTGTGGGTGAGGAAATGGAGAGAGATTGCGGCAAAATCTAGATTGTCATCTAAACAGACGAGCATTACTGATTTCTTTCGTCGTTAGTGAATTGTTTTAATTTCGTACACATGTATGTAATCTACATATGTATGTATGTATGTACGTACATTACATACATAATTTTTAAGACCTGTAAATACGTATTATTATTTCTGTTGCCATAATTATTTTTTTATTTTTTAAATTTTAATTAAAACTGTGTAAATAAATATTTTATTTTATACAGTACCTATGTATATTCATAATTTAATGTATGTAAAATAAAAATTATTTTCCGCCTATAATTTGACTTTTTTGTGCTCCCCGATAATCCCTCCTTTTCAGCGATCCGGCCATGCCGCCGGTCCCGTAAAGGACGGATTAGCGAGGTTCTACTGTATTGTACTTTCTGTTCCTGGAACATTATATACACTCATGTTTTTGTGATTGTGTTCATGCTCGACATGTGGTGATTGTGGTGGTGGTGTTGCAGGCAGTCAGCCAGTGGCTGGAAGCGGCGATCAAAGCGCTGCCCACTCAGAACTCGGGTGGAAGTGTGACGGCTACCTCCAAGCAACTTGTGGACTTCCACAACTCACTAACAAGGTTAGATGCCATGTATAGTTGACATATAACATTTCTTTGTACTAAGAGAGAGTCACACTCTGGTACTAATTTTTACATGATATAGTAAAACCACAATTTTTACGGACACTCATGGTTCCCCAAATGTGTCCATATGATCAAGTTATTCATATGAACCTATGTGGCAGAATTTTGACAGTTGTGCCCCCCCCCCTCCAACCCGTCTCCTAAAAAACATGAAAATTACATCCAAACAGCACATTTTGCTAAGTGGGTACATACATGAAGTCATGTTCACGTCTCAAATGGAAAAATTATGCGTTTTTATTAATGAAATGTAAATTTATGTATTAGGGTAAATTATTCTGCATAAAATTATACCCCAGTTATGCAGAAGACTATTGAGCAAGTTAAAATTATTGTAAAATCAGACTGCAGTGTCATGTATACCTTTAACACAACAGCTGCGAAGCTGCCGTTGTTTACATTTCCTGTGAATAAATTAGACATTTTATATTGTTTTCATTGATGAAATGTAAATTAATTTAATAAGGTGATGTTTTCTGAGCAAAATGATAATGATAACCCATTTATGCAGAAACGACCACAGAGTCAAAATTAACAAGAAACTAAACCATAGCATTGGATGTAGGCCTAACATACAGTGGGATATGGCCCGTGTTTACATTTCCTGCAAGGAAATGAAATCTTAACATTAGCCAAATACAATGAGTCCTTGGTTAACAGACAGGTTACGTTCCTAGCAAATGTCCATAATTCAAAAGTTTGTTAGTTAAATCACGAAAGATTGTTAGCGAAATAAACAATGCTAGTGGTCGAAGTTAAGTTCCTTTATTATGCAGAAACCCATAGATTTCATGTCGTATCTAAAAGCTGGTGCACCACAGAAAAAAAATTTACGGGACAGAAATTATTAGCAACTAAATTATATACAAAATGTTACGTATATTGTACAATTTTGAATATATCCACATATAATGATTTTGCCCCAAATTTTTCCAGTTTCAGTTGTCTTAAAACTTAAAAAATGTGTAGGCTGCAATATGTGTTATTTTAACATCTCATTTCATTTAGAGACAATTTATAAAACATTTTTGCTTTGTAAGTTACTTTGGTGACCATTTCTCTTGCCACTGCAGTTTTCACATCTTGAGTTACGTGGGTGTTTTGTCACCTATGTACAAACTATGCACAGAAAATGTCACATAGCTCAAGAAAAATAGAAAATATATATAATTTTTTCAAAAGAATCATGCCATACCACGTCCATTTTATGGTGAGAAAACCAGATGGCCAGCTTTTCTGTGCAGTTGGTCCAACCTGTTGCATAGCCATTCTGCTGCAATGCGTAAATTATAACTATTAATCTAACAAACAATACAAATTTTAATGAGAATAATTTCTCACACACCACAATGAACTAAACGCAAATGTTAACAGATAATCAGAAATAATTTCTGTTATAATCCCAATCATATACCACGATAAAAGGACAATGGTCAGCAGCATACCTGCTTGGAGTTTCTTCCTGAGGGCAAACAAAATTATTGCGTTCCTGTGGGGTAAAGTAGGACACCAGGCTAGAAGAGTGGTGAGCTAAAATATATCACCAGATGTGCGGAAGAATGCTGCATGTGTTTACACAAAGCAGTGCTTGGGAAAAGCTTCCCAAGAATGTGATTCCGGCTTGCTAGTGGTGTGGATATGTCCGTTAAACCTAGTTTTGTGTCCACTATACAGATCAAGGAAAACAATAGTGTCCATTAAACAAATGGCCTTTCTTCAAGGATTTACTGAATATTTTTACATATAGACATCTTCACTTCAAAACTGTACTAATCAGACTCAAAAAACATTAGAAAAACACTGTGCTGTTACAGTATTAAATAAAACATTGCATCAGTATTAAATAACACTTTGAAACATAGACGCGTGATGTTGGGTGACGACGACTTCACAGTCGGCAAGGTTTTGTGTGTCTGTCAGAGACACAAGCGATATGACTGGGCTGACTTTATTGGCTGCTCGCCGGACCCTGGTTGGTTTATAAGCTAGGGCGTGGGGCATGATGGCTCTGCAGAAAGTCTGCTGTGGGCTTAACTGTCCTTTGCATTACAGGTTTGCACACAGCCACTGGTTTACCTGTATTGGGCGTGGCCCGTGGTAGCTCCTGACTCTGTCGCTGTTGCTGCTGGAGCCGGCCGGAACTCGCGCCCAGACCTTGGGCAGAGGTGTTGCTGCGGCAGGCAGTGCTGATGGTAGCCTGCGGAGGGTTGCTGGTCCTGTGGTGCTGGAACCATGGGTTTGCTATACCCAGTGGGATGTGGAGTCCCTGACGGAAGTTGACGACGACTTGGTGCTCCTCACTGGTGGTCTTGTAGGATGGCTGAAATAGGGAGTGTGGGGGGACTGGGAGGTGAGGCCACGCCAGTTGTTGGGCAGCTTTAGCTCATTCCCGCGGGGTTATGCTGCAGAGTGCAGTTGGGGCTGGATTACTGCTCACGTTGGATTCAGAGGCAGTAGCTGCCTTCCCAGCTTACCACTTCGCACCACTCCTATCGGTGTATGGCATAGAGGTAGAAACTAAGGTCTGCCACGCTAATGAAGAGGAGGCGACGAGGATCCCTAGCTCGGTGTAAAGCCAGCCGAGGCTGAGCCACCCAGAGACGTACCCGATTACTCCAACTGGCGACAGTTCAGCACGGCGGTTGGAGCGGTGGGTTTACTCTGGATATCCGACAGCAACGTGGGTGTGGTCCAAAGATGGGCAGACCTCCAGAACCAGTCTATCACTCCTTCCGGCGACAGTTCAGCGCGGTGGAAGGAGTGAATTGGCTGGGATGGTTGACTACCCTCCTTGTAGATTGAGTTCCTAGTAGTTGGGGTTGTACCGTATTGTACACCAGGTGCACAGTATGGGATCTATCTAATGGGTGTATTCCCAATGTACGTGCGCCCGATTAAGGGAGTCCGCAGTCCTACTCTGGGTTCTGCAATTGCGTTGTAATGATGCTGTCTCCTGATTTTCCCTGGTGGGCAGACGTCTATGAGGGGTAAAAGTCACAGTCACCCTAGAATCAGTACTCAGAGGTTCAATAGAAAATGTGTTTATTCCAGCGAGGAAAGAGACACGGTGGCCCGTACTAACTTCTAACTAACAGGGACTGTAACGGAAGCAGACTACGATAAACCAGGTGAAGGGGACCTGGGCTAAACTAGACTAGCAGATGCGGCTAGGTAGCTATGATACTAACTGACCCTAACTAACTCAATGCTGTTGTCCAGAAAGTGACTCTGGTGGCACTACCAGAATGGTAGTGGGTGTTCAAGTGGTGAAGACGTCTTTGGGGGTTGCTGGTGAAGGTCTTGAAGATGTCTGGTAGGTAGCGGTGGTCCTACTGGAGGACGTCGATGTCTGCAGAGAGCTCCAGCACAAGAGGTTGTGGAGCAAACTGTGGAGAATGAACTGCCGTTCTGCGGCTGTGCACGGACATATATTCCATCTGCCTGTGGGCTTTTTTCTGAGGGCAGAGCTGTGCTCTCTGGTGCCATCTCTCGGTCCATGGCGAAACCGGCATCTCTGTCATGCAGGGTTGCATCGGCTGCATGATCTTAGGTGCTTAGCGGGGCCGCTTGGCTGGCTTCTATCACATGTGGGTGGGTGGTGGGGTTGGTGTGACATTTGACATAAAAGCGAAACAAACTTGACTGACGTGTCTGTGGGTGCCTTTGCGTCTAGGGGCGTGCTGGTAGGCTGTGGTAGCAAGTCGTTCAGTGTTCAAACCCCACCTGGAGTGACGTGATGACACGTGAAAATGAGGCGAAGTTGTGTTAAAATAAATGTCGGTACGCATCTCGCGTCAACATATCACATTTATTAAAAATAAAAGTATTAAAATTGGTAATTGTGGTGTGATTAATGTGGTAAACTCCAACTGGCTCAGAAAAGTATTTCCATGTAAAAAATGGTTTTAATGGGTACAAAATTTGTAAAATATGCTAAGAAAAAAAAGGAGGGTACAAAGGTGAGTTATATATATTTTTTGCAGCTTGCTGAGTGAATTGGTGTTGATATTGGCTGGCGCAAATGCCACGGACAGGATATGGAATGTGCCGTGCTGCACATGCATTATCTTGGCAGACATGTACAGTGCGGAAATGAGAACTGCACCAGTGGAGGTTGTGCAATGTAACAGCTGACAGTTCAATGATTTTGCAAGCTGCGTGCAACTGTAAATTTTAATGAATTTAAGTAATGGAGACAACCAGGCTACTAGGCTACCAATAATATATAAAAGGACAGAAGCACAAGTACAAGCACAAGCACAAGCATTTCACTCTTACATTGCAGTGGGTACCTAATGAAACAATTTTATATTTATACACTACTATACAATTTGCCAATTTTGTTACGTATTTTTGTACGTATGAACTTATTCTGTCAACACGGCATAACTTCTTGGCTGTTGATATTCACTAGCTATTTGGAAAAAGGGTGTGTCATGCACTCTTTACTGCAATCTAAGGGTGAGGGGCACTATAGTACTTGCCAACAGGCACACACACAAAGGATGACATATTTTTCATGCAGATTTGCGGTCACGACGTTTCGCTGTCTAGACCAACTTCATCGGTGGGCAAGTTGTAAGGCACTGCAATATGGTAGATGTGTGCTCTTGGTAATTTGCCCAGTTGGCAAACTAATGTGCAGCAGGAAAATTGAAATGTTGTCAGTATGGCTGTGGAGTTTGGATTTTGTCGCTGTGATTATCTTATAATGAAGTCTGAAGGCTGCGTGGATGTTATAAATTTTTGAGCTAATTCTCAGTATGTGAGTTTTGAGCTATTACTTGAAGGTGGTAAGGCCCTCACTACTCTAGTGCTGTAGCAGGAGTCAAAATCTTTGTTATGTGATGCTGCATGTACTGCAGTTGGTTTGTCTAGTAGTTTGCTTATGGGACCAGCTATGTGGGATTCTCTGGGGGCAATAGTTTGGCTGCAGCTTCAGATTAACCAGTTTGTTGCGGAGGTTAGGTGGCCTTTAGAGAGCAAGTCTTGTGTTTTTGGTGAAGAAGCCAGAATTTTGTATTCAGAGTGGTGAATGTTTCCGAGTTTACTTAGGTCTTCATGATATGGGACCACCAGGAGTATATCTGAGTGGTTGATCTTGTGTGTGTTCTGGTATCTGAGACGGCTTGCTGAATCTGTTTGTGGACAAGGGTTTGGGGTAGCCCCTGTCAAGGAATGCTCTCGTTATTTGTTCACATAGTTTGTTGAGATCACTGTGGGTGGAGTAGATACATTTGGTTCTGCTGGCAAGACTATAGGGTAGGAATTGTTTTTAGCATTTATTAGGTGGTAGCTGTCTAAATGTAAGTACCTTTAGTATGGTTTTCAGAAATAAAGGTCATTATGGTGGAAAGGTTGCTATAGATATTTTGGGAAATTTTGGACTGGTTTTGACCCACTGTCAACAGCTGTTCATTAAAATTTGAAATTTTTTGCATGAAGTCTCCTGTTTAACCATCACATGCGTGGAAATATGTTTTTTATGTTTAAATATAAATTTATTTTAAAAGGCAGACATGTTATGAAAAAAATTATACCAGAGAGTCATATACACTACTTAGCCTACCCTTGTCTCCCCTCTAGTGCAAAAATGACACCTTTTTTTTTATTAAATAGCAAAAGTCTTCTGAAAAAAATTATACTAAAAAAATGGTACTCGAGAAGCATATATTTCATCTCCCTCTTTGTCTCCCAAAATGTTAAAAACTTTGAGCAGCACAAGCATTGCAAGTCTGTGTTCGATCATCTCTGGCATAAAATGAACACGATTTTTGCCTGAAATCTTAATTTAATAATCTGATCTCTTCCGAATAAAATTATACCTCAGACATGAGTATTCAACGTACCCTTGTCATCATAAATTTTTAAATATCTGTGGCGACATAGTCCAAAGTACATTTTCAGGGGCTTCTTGTGGAAAAATGGAGGGATTAGTTACTAAAACATTAATTAATTAATTATTTATATATTTTAATAGACATGCATCTTCTGAATAAACTGATATCCTGGAAGAACCTTTATCAAACCTCTTTGTCGCCAAATGATGCGTAAGCACAGAGCGCCCGTAACTTACAGTAAGTACCAAATTTGAGTAATTAATTATCAAATGTTGTAAAGAAACCAAATTTAATGGCCGTATTTATTTGTCTCTGTCTCAAAATATATATGTTTTTAAAACAAAATATTGTTATTCACTTCAAAATGTGACATAGGGCTCAACAAGGTGCAATTGCCGTGAAATAATGTTGCAAGTTGCTTCACACATGAGTTGGAGGAGGNGGCACCACAAGCTAATTGCGTGTGCAATCAATAACCCATGAACTGCTTGCCTTCCTTCCCCCCTTCTACAGCTGAAATTGTGCAGTATCAATACTGCTCTTCAGGCACGTATCACCACACCCACGGATTGCTTGCACATGCAGTATTTGTATGTACAAAAATACATACACCACTGCAGTAGACATTTTTATAAGTCTGCAGATGTTATCTTCTTAATGGTGTCGACAAATGTTATTTTTGCACTATTCTACTGAAATCAAATACACACTTCAACATGCAAAATATAAAAAAAAAAAATTTCTAGTACTAAATGCTATAGATGTTATTAAAACAAAGTGTTCTGCCATTTAGGTTGTTCACCATAACAGTCATTACTTGGTGCTTTTTTATTTATGGAGTAAACACAACAGACTGGTGTAGTTGATGTGAACATTAAGTGAAATCACGTGGTTATGTTTATGTTGACATAAGGTAGAAGGATGCACAGAATGAAGAAAGAAGACACTACAAGGGGCTTTCAAAAGTGATCACAATACCGTTAACATTTAGTGCGACAAGCTGGCTCTCTTTCCACTCATTTGAACAAAATCTCAAGTTTGTGTAAAAGGTGTGGGTCATCAACAAATGTTTACAAAATCAAGCCCAGAAAGTTCCAAATCGGAGTCCAAAAAATAAACTAAATATAATACTTAAGTTGTGAACAAACATTAATCAGAAATCAAGATAAATCAAAGTTTTAATAACACAAACAAAGTGAGAAAGTAAGTGAGCAAGAGCACAATGGCGGGACAAACACGACACTATACCAGGCACAGAACTTCTTGGCCGCTGAGGGTCAGGTGATCTGCCCTGCTCCTCCCACTAGCTGATACCAGTAGCTTATCATGGCTGTGCGCTGTTGCCTAATTCGCAGTGTTTCAGTGTTCGCAGTGAATCGAGCAACATGTTTCTCAGATGCGCTCATAAAATTGTGAAATATTTCATTATAATTAGTTCACTTTTTGCAGGAGGCTCATTTATCTGAATAAGCAGGTGAAAATCTTACGTGTAGCTTTATCCATTCGTGTTTCACATTAGTAAGAAGTGTGCATGACAGTTGACATAAACTCACGACTATTTTTTGGTATAGATGATATTCTTCGTTCTTCCCTTGACAGGGAACCATATTTTGTAGGTATATCTAAATGTGCCTACCTTGCTTTGAAAGCAGGTGATAACAAAGTCTGAATCGTGCTTTGTCGACGCAAGATAATGTGTAGCACAGCTGCCTTATTACACCCAGTGTTGGTGTCCGCTCTGCTCTGTAACTTGGTTCCACGACAGGCTTTAAACATTTCTCATCGTTTTTCAATTGCTTGCGGTTAAAGTTTTTGCTAAAATTATAGCGCTAGTAAACCTTTTGCAATTACCAGTATTTGAAAAAATGAAGTGGTTCACAAATAATGTTGATCTATAATCACTTGCTTACGTTAATTTTTTATTTAATTATTAAACTAAGAATTTTGCAAAAATACTGTTTTAAACAAAATTAGCATTTTGACAGTGAGGAAGTGTGATGTTGGTGAACGTAAAGTGTGATGGATGGATATGCATTGCATCTACGCCGAAGGCAATATTTATGTCACAAAAAAATCAGGAATGAGTTACGGTTTTTGATGACTACCAAAGAATATCTCCGGAGAACTGTGTTAGAATTTAACAATAAGGGAGGAAATTCCAAAAAACAAAACAAATTATGGCAGCTATGCGTAACAGTTTCAACAAATTCCATAGCAAAATCGTTAAATTTTTGGTTTTGTTTTAAGAAATTGAATAACGGGACAAAGTTTGTAATGGAAAGGAATGATATAATATGCGCGGACAGGGAGGAGCAGTTTGTGCTGCCATTATTATGCTACACACAACTGTAAAAAAATAAAAATTATTACATTTACGTTTAATAGTTCTTGCTAGTCTGCAAATTTAAGTGTAGGCTCATTTGTACTACAAACTCAAAATTCTAGGTGTTCGTGTGCTGAAAGAGTTTTCTAATACGTAGATATAAACTCCTAAATATATCACACATATAGTTTATCGATTTCTCTTTCTACTATATTCAAATGTTTTCTTTGTGCATAGAAATGTAATTTATATTATTAAATTCAGATTTCACGACACAAGTACTATGATGCAACCGACACTTGATAGATGTGGCTTAAGTGTCAAAATGTTTTTACTACAAACACAAAATTTAGCAGTTTGTCTGCCCAAACAGTTCCTAACAGATATAAACCTCCAATAATATATCTCGTATGTGTTTCATAGATTTCTGTTTCTACTAGATTCAAACGTTGCTCTTTATGCAAAGAATTGTAATTTATGGTACCACAGTTGAGATTTTACGGCACACATATTATAATGGGATGGGCACTTGATAAATGTGGCAACAGGGCTTGGTACTGCTCGCTGATAGGCTGACACTGAGCGATCAAGAAGTTCTGTGCCTGGTATAGTCACGTGCTGGGAAACATTAAGTAGTGTGTAGAGGATGGGCAGAGTCAATAGGGCTGGCAGCCTAGGGGGGTGATATATATTTTTTTGAAAGAAGGGCTTAGTAGATTACTTTCCTCCTCGCTCCTCTCTCCATCCATCCATCCATCCATCCATCCATCCATCCATCCATCCATCCATCCATCCATCCGTCCATCCATCCATCCAAATATACATCCATCCAAATATCCATTCATCCAAACATCCATCCATCCATCCATCCAAATATCCCATCCATCCATCCATCCATCCATCCATCCATCCATCTGAAATTTTCTAAGAATTAAGAAAAATTTGAAGTAATCTTTGGCTTTGAATTCATCTTCGACAAAGATTTAGGTCTTCATCTTCAACTTTGGTTCAAAATAAAAAAAAAAATAGTCGTCACACACCTTTACATTTATACCAAAATATTTTGCTGATTGTTATTTGTAATGTGCACCATTTTCTTTCTCACCCATGGAAGTGAGATAAGCAGGTATTCATGGATGCCATAACCACTTCATTGGATAATCAGTTGACATTTGCTTTTTTGTAATAGCTATTAGAATCTGGAAACTTCGTAAAACAATACTATAAAAACATGGTACATTTGATTGTTGTTACTTTCCCTTTCCCCTCTCTATTTCTGTGTTTGTGTTTATGTTAGTTGATAAGTGATGTAAGTTTTTTTAATTTCAGGGCAGACACATCCAAAGTCGCTTCACACACCTTGAGGGATTTTGCCCGTCTTTTCCGTTGACTGGACTTTTGTTGTTTGGGACTCAGCGAGAGAAAACTGGAAATGTTTGTGCTGTTTATTTTATGTAAATTGATTGTGCTTTCCAGATGAGAAATAATATATAACACCTAATGACTGGCATTGGTGCAACTGTTTCAAAGACAATAGTTTGAAACATTTTCCTTTGTCTTTTGGTATTGTGAAATTGTGATATTTTAAGATTGGCTGTCACTGAGGAAGTACTGAAGGGAATTTTGAGGAAGTGAAACTTTGCCAATTCTTGCATGGTTATGTAAATGTAATCAGAACGACAGTGGCAGTGTTTCCCCTCAACATAAGAGAGCAAGTGTAAAAATTTCCATTGTTTTTTTGCCAAAAAAGCAGCCAGTTGCTGACATGTTGTTTCTGACAAGTGTCTTAAGTGCTGAACACAATACAATGAGTTGAGTAAGAATGGGTTTCAAATTTTAATAGTTATGTTCCACATTGGGACAAAAGCAGTGCCAATTTGAAAGCAAAGATAGTTAATATTCATCACTCCTGATGAATAGAGTTATTGTAGCAGCATTTCAGATGGTTATAGTTCTCTGGCTGTAAGATGTCACTTTATTTATGATACATGTTTTGTTAGCAGCTTTTTTATTAATTTAAAACAAACTCAGTATTCAAACTTTTTTTACATAGTATCAAGGGAAAAAAAAGGAAACCTATAATGAATCTCATTATTGGGAAATAAATGAAAATTTAGTTGGTCAGTTAATATAAGTGTTTATTTTTAATAAATGAAACTGTTTCCGTTTGATTACAAACTGAATGTACAACTACATAAATGTTTTTGGAAAAATAAACTATTATGTTATTTGCATGACACAGAATGCATTGTGTATCATAAGATTGCCATTATTGGTTAATAAAATGATTTTATTATTATTGTCAGGTTATATTTACAGGATACTGACTTGCAACAATCTTATTGTTTGGGCCTACCTTTGTGTAAATATACTTTGGACCCACTTGTGTGTATATGTACTGTTCTTGCACTAAACTACGTATTCAAATTTGGCGCTTTTCCGCCATCTTTGAAAGAAAGCAGTCAGAGATAACATGGCGTCTGTAAATCGTTAAGTGAATCGCGTTCACAAACATTTCTGGTCCTACGGCCCAGATAATTACCAGTTTTACACTTTTTCATGAAGTGCAATTAAATGCCAATATTCGTGGACGTCTGTGGTAATTTAAAAATGGCTCATCTGTGAAGTAAACACAGATCTGGAAAGGATTTATGTACGGCACATGCCACCTATAAATTAGTGTTTACAGATTGTGTTTGTGTGAAGAGTTTGCAAGTTTGTCTTCAAAAAATGTGTGATGCAAGTTTACACTTGTGAACGAGTAAAAGAATAAACATTCGTGCTGAATTCCACACAGCCCATTATAAAAAGTCAGGTATACCATACAGTCCATTATAAACAAGTTTGTATCAAGTAACGGTAAATTTACAGTAGAATATTCCCAACCTGGGGGCAGAGAAGCCAGAACTACAGCATATAATTTTTTGTTACCTTAACCGAGGAGGCCAGAGAATTATACGAGTCATCACAAGAAGACAGTTCAAAGTTGGAGAACTTTGAGATAGTTTTTGAGTAAGTTATTAGTAAGAGGACTGAACTACTGGCAAACTTCCTTTTACTTTGTGCCAAGTCCGCTGCAGAAAAATCAATAAATTTATAGGACATCAAAGAAAAGTTTGCTGTACATGAAGCAGTATTTCGGGAGTTGTGGAAAGTGTACAACAGGTACAAATTTCGCAAAACCCAAGTCATGTCGTCAAGAGAGTGTGCTGCTTCAAGGAGGTATGAAAGTCACCATGCAGTGTAGCCACCAATATCATTACCTGTTTTCGACAGGAACAGAGCAGAGTGGATTGGGTTTGTGAAATTATTTAATTCTATGGTTGGTGATGCTCTACACTTGTCAAAAGTCCAAAAAGTACATTATTTGCTAGGATGCTTGAAGGGCGATCCTCGTGATTTAGTGAGTAACGTACCATTAATGGACAATAACTATAACGTCATATGGGAACTTTTGGAAATAAAAATTCCGAAGTGTGCGAATTACTGCAACAATCCATGTTCAGAGGATTTTGCACCTGCCAGCCGTTGATAACCGTAACGAGGGAGCACTCGCCAAGTTTGTTAGTACTGTGGAGGACTTGAATGCCTTAAAACCACAGAAATTTCCCGTTGCCGAGTGGGATTTTCTGCTGCTTAAAATACTTCTGGAGAAGTTAGATGCATCCTTGAGACAAAGTTTCGAGATATCACAAGAGGACAAAATACCAACTTACGAACAATTAAAAATTTCTTGGAACGTAAAGCTATGGCAGCGGAACATGTTCTTAATTACTGCAAAAGGACAACCAAGCAACCACATCCTTAAGACAAGTAGCAAGGCATTCTTCAGTGTCCACAAGTTCCAGCCAGGAAATGCAGCAACCACCTCCCACACTACTAAAAGCACAAAGATATCACTGGTATCCATTCAGGTTAAATCACTTGACAAGCAAACGTGTTGTGTATGTAATGGTATGCATGCTCTTCAAAGGCGCCAGATGTTTTTGTCAAGCCCTCCCGAGGAGCGAAGAAAATATCTCTGAGAGAACAACTTGTTTAAACGCTTATGACACTGCATCAAAATGTTGGTCGAAATACTGTTTCTAACGTTGCGAAGCATCACGTCAGACATTACTACATGCTACAGAGGTTAGTGACACTGATGATAAAGTCCCCAGTTCAGATAGTGATTCTAACTTATGTGGTGAAAATAGTAATGCAATAGCCATGTGTTGTTCTCAGAGAGGAAAGCCAAATAATATGACAGTGTTGTTGAAAACTGCGCTTATTCGTGTCAAAGATGGTTTGGGTCTGTATCATGTGGTACGTGTGCCGCTAGATGGAGCTTCTCAGTATTTGTTTATTACAGAGGTATGTGCTCAACACCTCGGGCTCAAGCGGGGTCAAACAGATGTAAACATATCTGGCATAGGTCACACACAAGTCTGTGATGCAAGAAGAACAATGACTTGCAAAATCAGGTCCACAGCAACTCCATCTGACAAGCAAGGTCGTGATACTCAACAAGATAACACAGGACTTGCCATCTGCACAGGTCGCTGCAAAACACAACATCTCAAAGGACTCCCATTAGCTGATCCTGACTACCACAGCAAGCGCAATTGAGATGTTATTGTCTGTAGCTGAGGTTATGTCTGGATGCAAGGTTGTTGGTCAGCCTCATGCCTTTCATACCTCATTCGGCTGGATGGTTACAGGGACTGCCCCATGTGAGCCTGTTAACTGATCAAACCTCTCAACTTTGCTTGTGAGGGCAGACACCTCCGTGGGCATGGCATTGCAGTAATTCTGGGAAACAGAAGTAGTTTCTGGAAGTAAGTTTACCTCCAGTGAAGACCAGCAGTGTGAGCAGCTTTTCTTTGATACTCATGCTCATGAAAAGGATGGCAGGTACATTTTGAGACTCCCATTCAGGACATCAGACTCCTCATTGAAGCAATCTTACAACCAAGCTCTCAATATACTTCATGGACTGGAACGTAGGTTATAACATCACTCACTTGAGTTAAAGCTTCAGTATCATCAGTTCATGAAAGTGTATGTTGATCTGGATCACATGACTTGCATTGGTATGTTGACATCGTCAGGTAACGTCGAGAGTGCTTTTATACTGACTTCGAGTTCACACAGTCTACCAGTGTACATAATTCCACATCAGGCAGTGGTCAAGGAAGAAAGTGTATCAATCAAGCTACGAGTATTATTCGATGCATCTGCAAAGACTGTTAATGGACCATCATTGAACAAGTTGTTACTAGCTGGCCCTAGGCAGCAAAATTACATTGTAGATATAGTGCTCAACTTTCTTATTTCATCAGTGGCCTTAACGCCTACCTTTCAGAAGATTTTTTCGTGAATGAGTAACACCTTATTTACTAGCAAACTGCAAACCAACTGTCTCGTCGGAGACAGTGTCTTAGGCAGATTTGCGGTCCTGTTTTCATACTAGTTTTTAACAGTAATATGTTTTCATATCTGCAGTTTAAAGGTTCTCCTGGACTGTAAATATCAATTTACTCCACCCCATCAGATGCAGAGAACTACAGTTGAACCTCGATATAACGCACATTTAAGTAACGAAAACAGCAATCTTAAGTAAAAATTTTCAGGAAGTCAAAAAGTTGCAAAAAATTTATGAAAATTAATATTCTTGCTAAAGTGTAATAAATTGCAATGAAAACCTATTAAAAATACATTCACTGTGCCACTGCAATAATATATATGTATTTCTCAGTAGTTACTCATAAACTATGTGCCAAAACATGGAAATAAAAAAAAAGAAGTTAAAATCTGTTAGCACTCAAGCTGCAGTGACTTTAAATTGAGCGTGCTAGGTGGTGTGCTAACAAAATGAACTTCATGTGACACATGGCATCATGAAGGGCTCGTTTGTTCTTCCTCCCTCCCCCTTATTTTTCCCTTTTTCTCCCACACACCCACCTACCACTCCCTTGCTGTGAGCACATGGCTACCCTCCAATGATGCGTGCATAGCAAAAGTAATAGACAATAACAGCATGAGTTACAGATTTTCCCTTTCCTTCCCACGAGCACCTTTTATCTCGTGACCATGTCATATTCTTATGTCCGACGCATGACACATACTAACATAATTACTAAATACGACTCCGCCTCATCTTCATGTGACGTTACGTCACCCCAAGCGAGGTTTGAACCCAGGACGACCTGCTTTCAGAGCCAACCAGCATGCCCCTAGGCAAGGGGCACCCAAGGACTCGACAGCCAAGGCCGTCTTTGCCACTATGTGAAAAATTAATACATAGCCTCGTCTGGTCTTTGATATCTATAAATGAAATCACCTTTACAGTTACGTGTAATGCGAGAGGGAAACAAAGCCTCTATAACCCTACGCTTGAAGCCTGCAAAGGTACCTCCTTCCAACGTTATTTCTTCTTTGGAGTAATTGCAGTATGAATCCCACGCACTTAATGTCTATTGCTTTCAAAAGGCTGTCCTAAGAACTTAAACATAAACTGGCAATTTTGTTCACTGCAGTTAAAAAGTGTAAAATACTTACGGGCTCCAAGGATGTCGAAGGAATTAAGTTTTGCAATGCTGATAGAAATAATTGATCTACTTAGGTGGACCGTTGGTGGCACTCACCAGGACCATGCGCTGAAAGGGTTGCGCCTTTGCACCTCGCTGATGCCACAAGTCCAACACAGGTCGGTGCAGCTCGGCTACGGTCATCGACTCATCAGCTTTAAACTCTACGTATCCCAACAGAGCCAGCAGTTCTTCCTTTTTGAGAGTGTATATAAATCCGACATCAGCCATTTCATACAACAAAATGACAAAGCAGATATGAGAAAAAATATAGCAGAGTTGCGCCAAAATTATTTGTACCGGGACACAAATAATTGCACACAAATATCAAGTTGAACGTTTTATGTTTTGAATTAATAAACATACAAAACTTTGAAATACACCCTTGAACAATCAATAAAAAATTTGTATCACAGCCAAAATACACTACATTGAGATAATCTATCACAATTAATTTCTTTAATAATAACAATTCCTTGAAAAGGAAATAAGTTGGAATTACAGCTTTAAAAAGAACAAGATTTATAAAATTACAATGTTTAAACTTAGTTTCTTTAAAAAATATTAGAACAAATCATCAAGTAGTTAACTAGAATATGACCCCATTTTGCTTAATGATCTACTGAAAAGGGGGGCAGCAAGAACCATGCCCATCAAAACCTCCATTTCCTAAAATGTACATTTTAAAAATTACCATTAAAACATTTTTGGCGGAGGCAGTCATAGACGACCCGGCAAAACTCCTACAGAATAAAAACTTTTTAAAACTAACCACGTTTACAAGCCCAATGAGAGTCGTGGAAACAACTGTCTATAAAAATGATTAAGGCTTGGGGCTGCCAAAACCACAACTGAGAAAAAAACCAGCAATACTGCTTACCCAAGACAAACACAACTATGCCACAGAAAATACTAAAACCTTTAAAAACAGCCCATGAACACACTAATCGTTCTCCAAAACATGGTGAACAATAATCAGATGTTGACGGGACAACACTGGCATCTAGAAACTTATTTATAATCTTCCTAAAAGCTTGCTGTTTGGGCGGAGGCATTTGAAATGTCGGTTGTGCACTAGAATAGTAACATCACATTTCCCATCCTCTGAGAAGTGATGTCACTAAACTCTTTCCTCAACTGGTCCAGCTGATTTTGAAAACATTCAGACGAGCTATTGGTGCCATCAAAAAAAGGTAAAAATAATTCCGGGACGGTGTCGACCTGGAGACCAATCTGGATGTTTGGAGTAAAACCTAAGGATAAGTAGAATTTTACAGATTTACAGACATCCTAGTCTTCCCTAAAAACTCAAGACCTAAGATGAACGCTGGTGAAAACTATTATTAAGATCTAAAACTGAAAACACGGAATCTTTACCCAGGTTCTGAAGGGCACAATCAATAGTGGGCAACGGAAAAGGGTCTGTGAATTTTCTTATTTACCAGTGAGTGTTCACCACCAAATGATACTTGTCGCTATGCCGCTTGTGCACCGTGTCTATTCCTCTGGGGAATAAACACGTAATTTTACCTAACCCCGAATACTTGATCTATGGTGATTGCGACCTCCTTCCTGGTAGACGTCAAACCTACTAAGGAGAAGCCTGAGACCGCGTCTTGAAAGCTATTTACAGAAACTAGTGTAGGACTGCGGGCTACACTTAACCGGGCGCACATACATTGTAAAACATAACCCATTAGACGGCCACCCATACTGTGAATCAGGTACGCCAAAGTATCTAGTGCGCACAAAAACTGCAGATACCCGACCATTAGGAACCTCATTCCACGAAGAGGCTAGACATCCAGATCAGCTAACCCACTCCATCCAACGTGTTGTACTTCGCCGGTTGGAGTGACAGCATTGATTCTGGTTGTCCTAGCCCCCGACTGGTTATACTCTTAGCCAGGGAATGTGTCGCCTGCTCCTCCCTAGTATGGTAGATCGTAGTACCTTCCCGTATGCCCTTCACCCATAGAAGTGGTGCAAGGTGGAGAGCTAAGAAGGTAGCTACTGCCTCTAACCCCTCCCCATGGGACCGAGCTCACGCCGCCCGACAAGTGGCAATGCCTCACCTCCCAGCCTCCCCAGAAGATTCCCAGAGAGCCGCATACGACTGGGGCTTCCAGTACCACTGGACATCGCCAGCCCGTACTTCAGGCCTACGAGGACCAACAGTCCACCACGGCAGCCAGTCAGTCCCGCCAGCAGTAGCTCCACCGCCGCCCTAGGACAAAGCACCAGTTCCAACCAGCAACAGCAGGTCCTGACCTACCCTGGGCGACGCCCACTGCAGGTAAAAGAGGGCCTTTGTTCACACCATCAGTGCGTAGAGCCGTTATCGCCACACCTGACTTTGTGCCGTGCCGTAGGGCCGCTCGCCCCAGCCTTAATTGACATGTTTACGTTTTTCATCATCGACTTTCGATTTCGATTTCATGACATGAATGCAAACCAGCATAACATAAACCAATACAACGTTATGTCAATAATAATGGCACGCCAGCATCCCCTGTTACTGTTACAGCCTGCCTCGCTTCTATCTCACACGTGTCGCAGTTCGTGTTGAAAAGTAAGTCATTGAGTTCACACCAGCTGTGCGCATGCATGTCTTTTGACTGCATGTGCCACTATGGTCCAACAGTTGTGGATAAATGAAGGCATGATCGTGGTGCATGCAGTAAACAAACAATTGTTAATTTACTTATTTAATTTTAATAGGAAAGTTCTTGGTATTGGCTAAAAATGTATGCTGCTAAAAATGTATCCATAAGTAGCATGTGCATAATGTTTACGTTTTTGTGACGATAAGTGGTGGTGCACGGCCTTGTGAGATGTGTATTATTACCGTATTCACCTGAATATAAGACGACCCCCTACATTTGCCCTTTGCTAATAGGAAAAATTCAATTTTGCCACAAATACTTATTGACAGGCCATGATAAAAAAAACTCAAACGGTTCTGTGTCATTTAATCATACTTGAATCATACTCCCCAGTAGAATGTTCCTCACAAACATTTGCTTCGGTAACGGAAAAATGCCTGGCTGCAGCACAATTGCTATGCATTTTTGCATACCAAACCACCATTTAAAATTCTCATCATAACCACAGTGTTAAAATTTTCTTAGTTGCGACGCCAATGAACTTTTTTTTTCAATGTGGCCACTTATGATTAACACGTGCTTATTTGCCAATATGTTTGATACAAAACCGTGAAACGGCTTCGGCCAGGAGTAAACACAGTACGGAAAAATATATTAGAAGTCATAAATACAGCTACTATCTTGCACTGTCAACCCCATGGGTATTCACTCTGGGAATGTTGAACGTCAGCGCTAAAGTTGGTAATCAAACAACTTTGATCACTCACGTTCACAGACATGACGCCATTTTTGTGATCATATAGCTGCTCTAGATCCCAAGATGTTTAGTTTACCACCATGTTATAGTTCATTTCATATAAGAAGGCCACATTCTGACAGTCAGTGAGTAGCAACTTAATGTATTAAAAACAAACAACGTGCCATTTACAAAATCCTGTATCAGCTGATGCACGAACGAACAGAAACTAATATTATGTTGGCTATTCTAAGAGCAGTGCCGACGCACATCAGACAAGCAGAAAATACGCGGATAAGAAAGAGTTCGTAGATAAATTAATACATTTTACTTTACGTGGTCAGCAGTTTTTAGTTTTAAAAATATACTAGTAAATTGCGGGAGGTACTACAAAGTGTGTAGTAACCTACGTGTCCGGGAGGACAATAACTCTACATAAATTTAACTTTGTAGAGGTTTATTCATTGTGCTTGACTACATGTGAATAATGTAAGAAAATGGATCCAGCACTTACGGCCTGCCGGTGACCTTAGCGTGAAATAAACGTTATATTATGTTGATACACGATACCGTTAAGCTCTCTGGTGTGAGTGCAGGTGGCTCTCCTCTCGGTACAGTAAAGAGATAAAACAAATGTCCAGTTAATTAATGTTAATATTGCAGTGAAGTGATTACAGCTTAAATGATGATCCTGAGAGGGCTCGCGGAGCAGGCGACCAACGCTGCCGGTCTGGTCCGAGTGCAGAGATGAACTGGCTGAGTGACCTCGGTTTCTGTCACGAGTAATGAGAACTGAAGTCAAACGACGAGTTATGAAACATAACATGAACACTATGTGATGTAATTGCAATGGCAAAAAATTGTATAAATTAAATGACTCACATTGATGACACCCCCGTTGATTAACAAATGTCTGTTAAGATTGAAGTTGTGAAGTCGATGGGGCATGTCGCTGCAGTAAATGACATGTTACAAGGATGGAGGCCTTTATAGGCAATCTCCCTGTGTGAAAACATAATTGCTCTTATATGAATAAACATTAGTACATTATTACGTTTTCTCGTAAAAAGTGTTTTGTATTTCACTTCCTATGACGTGTTGGAATTTCACTGGCTACAGTGTTGCCAGGTGGCTGTCTCCTGAAGGGATGGACGAGTCCACCTGGGCAAAGGGGTATGGAATGCCATGTTTGATTGCTCTTAATACAATAAAACACACCCCTGACTGTAGTTGTGAATTGGGTGATGGTGTTTAATGTGTTTGTAAAAATGCTGCACACTACTGGTAACACTTTGGGGCACTTATCACGTCAGTTTCTGCCTATAAGCCAGTTCGATGCTACTTGGTGGTGCGTCACATCATATGTCGCGGTGCGAGATACTACGTTCCAACCGTTTGGGATCACCTATCCATTTATTAAAAGAGTGACGTCTTGTAATAAATGAGTTGGGTGGTCTGTTGAGTTACGTAATCCTTGTCAGCAAGAAGGTGCAAATTGCATTCTTGTTGACCTGCACTACGCACTCTTGGCCTGATGTGGTTGGTGCGGCCCGGTGTAGCTGGTGTAGTTGTAACAGCGGCAGTCAGAGTGGGCACAAGGAGCTTGTGGACGCGTGGTTCACGTCATGTTTTTGGTAGATTCTGCATGTACACATTATTTGATTGGGCCGGATGCCGCTTATTTACTTACAGTTGTAGAAGATGTGAATGTTTTAATAAATGTTGCAAAGAAAGATCATAAATTATAGGCAACAAAGCGTCATCTATCCATCACGACAACTCCAGTATTAACGAATCCCGGGAAGTAAAAACATTTTTTAAGTAACTAAAAAATTTTGGTTAAATACTGAAAAACTTGAAGGAAGTAGGCTAGAGGCTAAAAATGAGTTGGTTGCATTTATTTTAGTTGCTAACAATAATGATTCTCTTCATGTGTGACTCTGAAGATGGAAAGTACTAAAAATAGACACCATTCACTAATACATGTCTGTTTTCCCATTACATCAAGGTCCCCAATGTTTACTCAAATGTGCCATGTTTACTCACATGTGCCATGTTTACTCATGTGTGCTGGCCAGCCTACCATTACTCAAGTTACATGCCAGAGTTGCCTAGTGAAGAGATTGTTCTTTGTCAGATCACATAATAAAAACACTATATTGAACTACTGAAAGGAGGAATTAAGACTATCTTTCTTTGATACAACTATGAACAAATAGATTAATTACAAGTTCATATCCAGATACAGGTTTATTTTCATATGTTGACGTGAACCACTCCTGCGTGGTCTGGCACTGCCACTGTCATCACGTTATCGCCCACAGTCGCTGCACCGAGTGATCCAACCGAGTGCCTGGAGTGTCGCTAGAGAGATCTGTGTAATTAGGATGGCAATCAAGTGTTAGAATGTGTTGTAAATAGCATTAGAATTTATCACCTACTGGAAAATGTTTGGCAAATTCGCCCTTAGGGGATTGTGAAGTAATCTCAGAATAAATGCACACCACATGCATATTTAATGAGGTGTAGATTAGCAGGGCTAAGGTATTTGAAGTGTTCTATATAATTGTATGTCCAATCAAGCCAATTAGTGACATGGAAAATAATTACTTTCTTTCAACCTGACCATTCCGGTTCTTAGCGTGACCTAAAACTTAACAGACCTAAATTTCCCACATGCGCTGAAAGGCACCACATAATCATGTTTTGTATTTAAATTAGTATTTAATTAAGAACTCTTAACTCTACAGGATTAAGAAAACTCACTCAGAACATCTCAGTGTTTTATGTGTATATGTTTAAAGTTCTATGATAACGAGGTCAGTTAATTAAATTACCTCGTGGAGTGGAGCGAGCTCTCAGCAAGGACGCTGCTAGCTTGCACCATCTCCGGCAGGCAGTCTTATTCTACGGGTCTCAGGAGCTGCACATGCGTCGGGGACTTTCATACATTATTCTGAACACTTAAGGGCGTGGTCTCCTTGGCGGCCGGCACGTAGAATTGGTAAGTGTCGCACCTGTTGGTGGACATTAGAGACAAAGCTTCAAAGTTCTCTTGTTTGTTCAGCTTTCTGTCGAAAGATGGCGATACCAGCGACAAGTATAAGTAACAAAACACAATCGCCATTCTTGGAATGCACATGTCTGTTTTCCAGGTAACATAGTCCCGGAGAGGAAGATGTCTTGGGGGGGAGTAAGGTTGGAAGCGGGCAGCGTGGAGCTAAGAGCCTACTTACACTCTGCGATGACACACAACGCGATGACCTTCACCGTACCTTCCCCGTTATAATTCAGTACACACTTTTACACCACAAATCTCCCTTTATAAAATAATCAGTGTATAAAACATTTACCAGTTTATAATAATGGGGTACATAAATTCAAATTACAATATTGTTGTTCTCATATTCTACACTGGCTAAAATATTGTGTAATTTATTTTGGCTGTGTGGTCAGGACGGATAATTGACTATGGTCAACACACCAAACTACTGTTTCACCCAAAATTCTGCACGTTATAAACTAGTGATCTTAAACTTATATGAAACAATTGTTACCAGTTTTTAAAACGTTCTGCACACAACTGCTCTAAATAGATTCAAACTTCATTATCTGCAAGAGAAGCCATTTTTTCCAGCTTGAGTTGTAATGGATTGCGTGTTTTATATGTATGTACACATTATATATACATACGGTTTGTATGCTTAATGTATACCCACAGAGCAAGCATCTGTATTTTGCAAGGAATATTTCAGCTTCATCTACGCACTTTTTTTGCATGTACTACATTTCTCTTAGACATTAGCTGTGTTCTAAACCAATAAGAGCTCGCTATTTAGGTTAATAAATTGACCACTTGACCAAGTTTAAGCCCTAAATATTTGATGATTTATGGTCGAAGTTTGCTGAGGTGGAGTAGCAGCACAAAATTATTTAATAACTCGTAAAGTCGTCTTCTATTGTTTATTAACGTATCACATGTATGGTGCATTTCGACTGAAATCCAATAGAAGTGTCTGCCATATTTAATAAAGTGCACGGTAATAATGGTAATTAAGGGATCCTAATGTAATTTTGTGCGCAAGTAATACGTTAATAAGATTCTTATGCCATATTTCCAAAGTTGTAAAAGACGACTAGATATCGTTTTAAATAAAATTTTAATTACAGAAAGCGAGGAGAAAAAAAAAACTTTTCTACGGAAAAAATACGACTGTATATTTGCAAGCCTGCAGTTTTCAACTCAGTCGCACTACCCGATTACAATGGCACGGGGTTAGCGAGGAAGAGTGGGCGAGTGTCATCGGGAACCAACTACTCGGGGAAGTGAAAGCATGGTGGGGGTCCGCCACAGAATTAGACATATCCTGGGGACAATTCGTACGCAAATTTACGGCTAGATATTCGAACACGTATACCATGTTAAAACAACAGGACGCCATGTTTACCAAGGAACATGGCACCACAGAAGACTTGAACATGTTCGTAAGCCGAAATTTAAGTCTAGCCGACAGACATTATCCACATCTCCCGGAGGAAGACGTGCTCGAAACGATCATGGAAATTATGAGACACGAATACCGACCGGCCTTACGGCCCATGGTGTTCAACGGAACAGCACACTTCCTAAGAACAGCAGTGAGTGCTGCATGAGACACGGAGAAGCGCAGGGCGGCAAATTTTTTTGGCGCGCTGTAAAGGCGGGTGGACAGATATGCGGAACAATACTGTAGACACCCGGATGTCCGAAGGAAAGAGTGGCATAAGCAACAATCCCAAAATCCGGGACGTCAATAGTGGAAAGGGCCCACCAAACCTGCCTCGCTGCCTCATATGTAAGGAAGAACAATACCACTGGCACAAAATGCGCCCGAACTGGGCGAGTGAACTGCAGGGAAACGACAAAGTGGAGTAGGGCAAATTGGGGTGGCCCTTTCCGCCATTGTCGCGACCGGAACTCCCGAAACTACCAATAACAAACAGATCCACTATTACCTAGGCCAGGTTAGCGCCACCAGTGATCAGATGTTCAGAATCCCCATATGCTTGGATGAGTGGACTATTGTCGCCTTAATTGATACAACCACATCGCATAACTTCGTGCGGGCGTAGCTAATAGGCCAACAGCTGATCACCAGGGACAAACACATCGTACAATTGGTCACCTTGAAAGGGACCAGCAAATGTTTGGGTGAAGTCCAAGTGGAAATACATATTCGTGACTGTTCTATGGACATCATCACCCTCGTATCCGACGAGATACGAGAGGACCTGATTCTAGGGGTGCCGTAGCTTAGCTACAACGCCATTATTAAAATCGCCATGGACCGCATCCACTTCGGTTTGACCGAAAATCGAACGGTGTACAACTTAGGGCATCGCAGAGAAAACAGCGAACAATCTGTCCAACTAGAAACGTTCGACCACGCCATAGATGCGGAAAATAGGGACTCGATCCAGCGAGTCCTGACCGAATGGCGGAATGTATTTGCCAAGGCAGACCCCTTAAAAGAACTAGTGTGGCAGAACACGCGATACCACTCACTAATGTTGAACCCCTCATCAAATCGAGGAAATGATTAGGGATGGGGTAATAGAACCCTTGGAAAGCAATTACAACCCAGAACTATCACTCTGGCCCCCAAGAAAGACGGGATCTGTAGGTTTTGCGAGGACTTCCGACCGCTCAACCAAGCGACCAAAGGTGCGCCCCCACCCTTAATCAGTGTGAACTCCGCACTCAACATGTTAGGGGACACCAAGGTTCTATCTTCCCTTGACCTGAGAAGCGGCTATTGGCAAGTACCAGTACGACCCGAAGACCGTCACAATACCACATTCACAGCCCCCGACGGCCGCCGTTTTAAATTTTGTGCCATTCCCTTTGGGCTGAAATGCGACCCCTCCACCTTCCAGAGCATGATGGTCCACATCTTGGATGGGCTGATAGGGGAGTGTACGATCTCATACCTAGACAACGTTGTGATCTGATCAAAAATGTGGGAACAACATTTACAACACCTATCCTTAGTTTTGGAGCTACTGGCTTTCAATGGGTTAATGTGTGTCAACGGAAAATGTCATATAGGGAAAACATGTCTTCAATACCTGGGCCACATGGTCGATGCCGAGGGTATCCAGCCCAACCACGAACAATTGAGGCTAATTCAAGACTGTCCCACTCCCAACAACCGCAAATGCCTAAGAAAATTTTTCGGGCTTATGAACTGATTAAGGCGCTACATACAAGATTTCGTCATGATAACAGCCCCACTAACTGCCCTGTTATCAACACAGAAGCGTTTCCAAAGGAAAGACCATGCCCAAAACACGTTCGATGAAATCAAACATAGATTCCAACAGTGTGACAAACTGTCCCGTTTACACCCAAAGGCATTTATATCTGCAAACAGATGCCAGTGAAGAGGCGCTTGGCGCCGTTATATTTCAATACGATGATGACGGGGAAAGCAGAGTCATACACTACAGTAGCACGATGTTTGCCCCATGCGAACTCTACTATGACGTGAACGAGAGGGAATGCTTTGCTATCACATGGGCACTAAAACACTACCACCAACACCTAGAGTACAAAGAATTCACATTGTGGACCGACAATCGGTGTTTAATGTTGCTGCATGTCATGCTTACTGTCCGCAGAAAACTCATGCGGTGATCCATGTTATTGCAGACGTATGATTTCGTGGTGGAACACTTTCCGGGCGAAGAAGACCAATTAGCCGACGCCCTTTCCCGTGCACCCTGTACAACCGAAATATCACATGATGAAAACGAGTGGGAAGTCCTATTCCCGCCAGACAGTCCGCCAGTTGCCTGGTTACAGCATGCCACCGTAGGCACGAGTAATGCCACCCAATACCTTACAAGGATGAGGTATACGAACGAGTACTCGCCACACAATAGCTGTCTGCAGATGTCACGGAGCGCCGAGCGCAGTGTGCCAGAGAACAGCTGGCCAATGGGCGCGCGGTTGATAAATGCCTGGAGACCTGGTCCGCTGGGCAGAGGCGAACTGGTGAACGTACGTACCAGAGGAGGGACGAACGTTCATCCTGGAACACTCGCATGCCAGCCGCCTGGCTGGACATCCAGCAGCCGCAAAAACCAAGCATAACATACTAGCCCACTATTTCCGATCAGGGCTCATCCGACATGTGCGGGAATTTGTACATGTCTGCGAAACATGTAACTGCCTGAAAATTCGCCGCGCCGAGGGCATTACTCAACAGCAACCCCGCATACCAGAGAAACCCTTCATGACCATCACCTTGGATCTGATGGGACCCGAGCTCCAAACGAGAAGAGAATTTGATTGGTGGTGACGGATTTGTGCACAAAGTGGTGCGGGGAATAACCCCCTCCCGAACTCACGACTCAAAAACGAAGTGGGAGCATTGCAGAATGATTTCTTCGCCCGCTGGTGTTACCCAAAGGTAATCATTTGCGACAACAGACCACAATTCAGGGGAACGCGATTGCGGGAACTCTGCACCAAGAGGCGGGCATTACACCACACAATGGCGGTGTACTATCACAGCGTGAATCCCACAGAACAAAGGAATCAAGAATTCAAGGCGTAGTTCTGGCTTTACATGGGGGATGACCTCACTACCTGGGCCGCCCACATCCCAGAGATTCTGTTCTGCCTGAGACACTGACAGAATGAAGCCACGGGCCACTCGCCCACAGAATTACTATACGGATATGGTCTGGCATGTCCCGGGGAATATGCATACCCGCAACCGACTACAAGCTCAGGACCCTCAGAAACGGAGACACGAGAAGGACACCGTCGGCAATGGTTCGAACGGACCAGGGAACGACAGGAACTATACGTCCAACAATGGCTGCCAGAAACCACATGGCCCCCGAAAGAGCTGCAAATTGCAAAACACATGCACATGTGAGAACACCAGGAGTCAGCCACCAGCGCTTATTTCTGCGCAGGGTTCACCCCCCGCTGGAGTGGACCCCACACATTGGTACGAAGGGTGGGGAAGACCAACTACATCATCCAGATGGGTTTGCGAAGGCAAGTTAAATTCCGTTGTGACGACCTAAGGGCCACGCCGGTGATGACGACACCAGGTGCCGCGGCGCCCCAAGATAACACCAGTTGGAGGCAACCGACCGAAGTAGTCCCGGACGATACGGGATGACAATCACTGGCATCAGGTACACGTGGACTAACAGGTCCACCAACACCAATGTCCTCAAGGACATCTGGGTCGTCAGCTGCAATGGTGGCGCCACAAGCCATGGGGACGCCCGACTCCATGGAGATTGCCCAGAATGACGCCCGACCATCAGATGCTGCAGCGCTCAGTGCTGTGATGTCGTAAGCCCACTGGGTCACACCCTCACCCTTAGGTGGCCCGTTACAGACTGCCAGGTCATGCGACTCATCGGTGGTGAGGTCCAGTTCCGGGTCGAGAATCTCCTCGACGGGGCGGCCATACCGCTGTCAACGGCACCGACGCTGGACACAGAGGTACTGCAGCAACAACAGTAGCAGCTGCAGTATCTCGATGGTGACAGGGCAACCCAAATTGCCGAGCAGGTGTAGAACCAGCCGACCGACTCCACCGAACCAGTAAGATCTCATCTGCCAAGGGTAAGTTGAACCAACACCAGTTGGCATGCAACCCCGCAGCAGGGCGATCCAGCTCTGCGCAGCTCATATCTCCAAGATGGCTGCACCCACAGCCGAGGCACTCCTCTATCACCTGTACCACGCGGCCTTGAGCCACCCCTGCCCGCCATGTCAGTGGCCTCCCGGAGGGTTGGGCATTTGACGTGGACCACTCCTGTGTGGTCTGGCACTGTCACTGTCATCACGTTTTTGGCCACAGTCGCTGCACCAGTGCGGCCCGTGGAACACACATGTCGTGCGTCCCGATGGGTGTCCGCATCGTTCACTTGGGAATGGGTCTTGACCCGATACCTAGTGACCCAACCGAGTGCATGTGGTGTCCCTACAGATATCTGTGTAATTAGGATAGGAATAAAGTGTTAGAATGTGTTGTAAATAGCATTATAATTTATTGTCCACGAGCAAATGTTCGTGAAATTCGCCCTTACGGAATTGCGAAGTAATCGCGGAATAGATGCACAACACATGCATATTTAATGATGTGTAGAGTAGCAGGGCTAGAGTATTTAAAGTGTTCTATATAATTTTCCGAGTGTAATTATGTGTCTAATCAAGTCAATTAGTGACGTGGGAAATAATTAGTCTTTCTTTCAACCTGACTGTTCCGGTCGTAGAGTGCTCCAAAACTTAATATACCTAAATTTCCCACATACTTTGACCACATAATCATGTTTTGTATTTAAATTAGTGCCAAATTAAGAACTCTTAACTCTCTACAGGATTAAGAAAACTCGCGCATAACATTTCAGTGTTTTATGTGTATATGTTTAAAGTTCTATGCTAATGAGGTCAGTTAATTAAATTACCTCGCCGAGTGGAGCGAGCTCTCGGCAAGGACGCCACTCGCTCGTGCCATCTCCGGCAGTCTGATTCCATGGATCTTAGGTGCTGCGTGTGTGTCGCATCGCGGGGGACTTTCATACTTTGTTCTGGACTCTTAACTGCCACAGGTTAACATAATTTACTGTTTACCAACAGCCAAATTACGTTAACCTGTTGCAGTTAAGTGTTTACCAACAGCCTTCTCCACATTCGCAGCACCCCTCCATCAGCTCAATTTACCGACCCCGGAGGTTTAATTACTATTGTAAGTGTACACTATTCGGCAATATAATTTACTTGAGTTAACAGAAACGTGTGAGTTCTCATTTAGTGTTGTATTTCGGGCCCTGGCCCTATCCATGAAGTCATCGATACCTCAAGGAGGCATACTTCATTTATATGGTAAAAATGTATTATTAAGGCGTGCTGGGGAGCTTAAATACCCCGGCTATATATTAGGTTATCCTGTAAATTTGTACAATGTGTGCCAGGGGCTACAGCCACATGGTCGTTCGGTCCATAATCCTAAGAACTGTGACTTCGTGCTCACCCAGTGAGCTTGCACCCATTCCATTCGAAATAGCAATATTGTGTAATATTCTGATTTTTCTTAACATATTCGCTGGACGACGTCCACATTATTTTCCCCGACCACTCAGGTAACATCAAGCTTTATGTTAAATGTGCCATTTTATTTCTTCTCAAACAAGAAAAGTCAGAGTCGACATAACCCACATGAGAATGATATAAATCTCTGATTTTCCAAAATCAGAAAAAAGTACCAATTGTGCACTGTAGCTATATTTAAGTGAGAGCATATGCAGAATGTTTCATACAAAAATATAGTTTATTTTACTTTTATTAGTGCTTGAACATATATGTGATGTGTTGTAGGTAAATGCAGAGAGTAGATATACTTCTGAGGTTTGTGGAAATACACATTTATTTTCAGTTTAATATTTTATTTTTATAATATATTTTATACATGTGTTTGTACATTATGTGATATCCTAGTTACTGTATCATACAAAATAAGTTTTTTAAGAAACAGCTTTGCTTAAATATACAATTTAGCAACTGTGCAGTGGCAGAATTTGATCATGAAAGCTACAGCATTTAAGTCGAAGTGCTAACAGTTTACTAATAAATTGCGGGGGGAGGGAAACACTTATTGTGCAATTTTACAGCTTGTGTTACTTACATCTCGAATGCCTTCCATTATTCACGAATGTTGAACTATGGATTTCTGGTCGAGAGATATTGTGTTGCACATAAAACCAACAAGTGTATTGGCTCCGATGAAATATGTTTAAATAGCTAATTTTATAAATAGTATGATAAGAATTGAATTATAGATTTAGTAGAATAATACTGGCTCATTATATATACTTTTAACACGTTTTGACATTTGTCCCTATGTGTAACACATGTGTTACCTTTGTGTGGCACTCAGGTGTATTGTCCGTTCAATGTGTTTATGTTTCTTGTTTTATATTTGAATCTAAAATTGCCTTTGATAAACTTGCATTGATACCTTTGATAATTGTTTAAGGAGTAAACACATAACCACATACATTTTAAAATGAAATGTGCAAAGTTACACTGCGTGCAATGCTGGTAAGTGTAGTGCCCCCCCACCACAATGCTGGTGTCTAGTGTACAAGTGGTTAAGTTTTGGCAGCCGGACGGTTTCACCTTACTTCCACACATCATGGCCATGACTAGGTGGACATGCACTTTTCCATCAGTATCCACATACCTCTGGTAATTACTCTGAGGCATCTAAAAACTCGTGCAGTTGTTATGCACATATTTAGCAAGGCAGTTAAAGTGATACCAATTCACTTATGCTCTCAATGAATTTGTTTCAAGTGGTTTCTCTTCATGTGGGAATAAAGGCTCATCTAAACCCAGAATTTGAGTTCACAATTTGCCTGACAATCTTTGTCCAACAACTATGGTAGGTTGCTAATCAATAGGATCATAGCAGTTTGTGTGTTCAATGGCAGTGTATATTGTGTGTGTGTTGACATGTACTCAATTTTTTGTACAAAGTTTTTGTACTGTATTTCCCGTGTCCTGCACTCCATCTGTGCATTATATATCATTGCACTGTGATCAGCAGTTGTTTTCTAATGGTTTACAAAGCATTGCCTTCTTCAACTGCCACAAACTTTGTCATAAGTCGTATTGATAATCTTCTTATACAATGAAGCACTATGATAATACAAGCCATATGTTTGCTGCACCTTAAGTAATTCTCAAGTTATATGAAACAGTTTTTTTTATGCCAGTGTTCCTAGTACGTTTATGACTAGCTGTGGTGAAGATTAAATAGTTCAAGGTGTTCACATTTGTCTGGAGACAGGTTCTTTCAAAACTTTGATTGATTACGTGATCATTTTTGTACTTCAGATCCATAAAAATGCAAGAGGTTCACTTACTCATCTTTCAACAAGCAAGCTTTATTCCACCATTGCTGCTCATGTCACACATATTGTTAATAAATAGTTGATTATTAGGGCATTGGAGATCAAAGGGCACAAATGGCTGTTTTCAGATACATAGTTTAATGTGCATATTGCTAAAAATGAGGGTGATTACAAACCATAACAAACACCAGTGTTCAGCTTGTTCGCCAAGAGATGTTATGAAGTAAAGTCGTGCCACAGGTAGAATTGATTGTATATCCTGCTCATAAACCAATATTTGCATGTACAATATTTGAACGTTGTAAGAAAATGTAACACAGTACAGCCTAAAATGAAGGATAGCATCAATAGCCTCATTTTTTAAAGTTTGAAATTAGGTTCTTAGTAGCAAAACACCATTCAGAGATTGATGTTTTTGTACTGCCATCAAACACGGCATAAAACTACTGTAGTAGTTGAACTGGAAGCCTTTAAGATATTGTGATGAGGAACACAACTCACTGTAAATTATGACTCAACTGTATGTTGAACATATAGGGTTCCATATTTCCTGAATCAATGTAATATTTTGTGAAATCTTTTTGCATACTCTTGAAAGATGGCTGGCATGCTAACTACTTTTCCCAAGAGTAAAATCCATGCTCTGCATGTACACAGGTGTCTCCAAGTTGTTGATTTTGGGGTAATTTAGGGAGGCGAATATTATTCTAATCAGTTTAATGTTTTCAGGAAATTTCTTTTGCAATAATCATATGGGTTTAGGGAGGCTCTTCACTTTCTCAGAACCTCTTCAGACAAGATTCAATGGTACTTACTGTCCATCCTAGCAAACACTAATACATAATTTTGGTGTTCTATAATGATGGAACACAAGAAATTTCACCCAGCAAGATTTTGATTCCAACCCTACTCGTTTTCCGAAGATCCAGACATTCACTCGTGCAACTGTTCTAATGCATATAGGCACTAAGAAAGGTATCAGTAAATGCAGGTTTGTTGTTGAAGTGAGGGTTACCTGTGAGAGGGAAACCTGTTGTATATGAACACACCAATCTACATCCATATGTGGCAAGTTTCTGGTGATTTGACACAACAAATATTGAGTGAATGATTTCAATCTGCAGCTGCATCAATGATTATGTCCTGTATTCAGTTGCACCCCTGAGGTGTACAGCATTTGTGGACAAACCACATTTATATTCTACCATCTTAGAAACATGCCACTGACTAGGAAAGTTACGGAAATGAAATGAAAATAGGTCATGCCCGAACTTTCTGGTCATATCCTCCCTGATTGCAACCTGGCGAGTGAAGAATGTTCTTGATTAGGATGCGTGCCCCTATAAATACTGCTGCATCTGAATGATTGGCAGTTTGGGATAGCCATCTGACAAAGTGCGGCAAATAATGAACAGAGATTGGGCCATCAAAGAAGAGGACTGACGATGGACAAGGGCGTGTGTGGCGGCAACGAACGAGAGTGCTGCTGAGGGTGAGGTATCCGAGTAGAGTCTGGCTGTGTATGGGAGCGCTCGGGGAGCCCCAGAATGTTCTGTGCATGGTGATATCTGGACTGAAACAATATGAGACTGAATGGATGAATGATACAGACTTGATTGAATATACTGGAATTGTCTGATATCAGAATTTAATAGTAATTCTGTAGGTATTAGGAAACTCTAATGAAGACTGATTTTAAGTGTTTCTTTGAATGACATCCCTATTCTTAGAGACTGAAAAATTGTAACACTGGCATCAGACGTGGGAAAGAGGCATTTTCACTAACTAATTGTTTTGCAAATGAGATTATAAAGTAGGCTTTTAATTAATAGGGCAAACTTTTAATAATAACAGTAGTAGGTTGTAAAATAAGGCGAGTTTTGTGAAAGCTAACTAGGATAATGGTCGACAGATATGGAGGTACTGTGTAATTTAATTGAAGGATTAAGGACTCAAATAATTGGTGTTAGGGAATCTGTACATAGTGTTAGTGAGTATATAGACAGCAAAACAGAGAGTGTAGATAAGAAAATAGATAGTGCAAATGGAAATGCACACAGAAAGATAAAAGGTATTTGCGAGTTAGTGAATAATAAAAAATGTGTTGACATGAAAATTGGTAGCATGAGTGAAAGAATGAACAGTGTTAATGACAGAAGGGAATGTGTAAGCGAGAGAGTGGACAGTGTTCAGCATGAAGTAAAACATTAAGTAAGGGCCATAAAGAAAGAATGGCAGGAATTCCTACAGCAGCAGGGAAGAAGATACTCTGCGACTAAGGAGGACCAGCGACCAGGGAAACCACTGCAGGAGCTGTGGCAGGACATTGTGCGGATGCCCCACATGTTCTTAGAGGGGTGCCTCAAGGAGTGACGTGATGTCATCGCAGACAGCTTATTCGTCGATACTATCGCCGATGAAGAGGTGTAGCAAGTTGTATGCCTGGCCATGCTTCACATCATGCAGGATGCCCTGGCCTGGGTGCTGGAGGTGAAGTCAGCAAGACAGGCATCAGTGTCCCGACATTGAGAGCAGCCAGTGAGGTGGAGCAAAGATTATGACAGCTTCAAAAATACATTGAAGGAAATGCAGGCGACCATGAGGGACATCGCTTCCAGGGCCCATGATACGGAGCTTCGTCAGCCGGAGTGTTAGTTATGTGGACAGACTGGGCACCTCAGAACCAACTGCTTTCAACATCAGCAGCAACAGGAAAGCATGTGGCAAGGGGCAGGTCAAATGCAAAATCTTTGAGAATCTTGTAAACACCAATCTTGAGAGGCAAAGATCGGCGATTGCTGGAGGGAAGCCCCAGAGTTCTTACAAATGTGTTCAGTGAAATAGGATTGGGATGCCATGTTGGTGTTAGGGAGCCTGAATGATGTTTATTGCCAGATGGTTATTGACACAGGTGCCACTATAACACTGATAAGACTAGATATCCATGGGCCTTCCTCCCAGCGATTGTCTGATGAGAGTACGGAACAGTGCTACTTCACTGCAGTAATGGACGAGAACATACCAGTTAGAAGTAAGAGAATTGGGACAGTTGGGTCTTAGTAACTTCAGTATACAGCACAATATTTATATAACATAAATAGAGGATGAAAGCCTTTTGCGACTTGTGTGTTACATAAGCTGGGGTGCTACAGACAAGCAATACCGAGTTGGTAGTATCAACATGATGAGATTTATTTTCGCTAATGAACTCTATGTTAGTGTATAGTCAGTCCAGTGTACTCCCTGTTTCCAGTGAAATTGTTATTCAAGGCAGATTCCATTGAAAATTTGTCAGATGGCTAGGCATAACATATCCAGACAAGAAAGGTGGCATTCTCCCATATCGTGTTATTGTAGCAAGGACTTTCCCAAAGTAGCAAAAGTCCATTGGCTCACTTGGGCAAATCTGCTTGTACACAAACAGTTCACATGATATCTTTTGACACTTGTGTGTATTTGGCTCCATCTGGGCCACTATTCAGACAACTTCCATGTATAGAATATTCACAGTAAAGTGAGCCCTTTTGAAAGCCCTCTCATTTGGAATAATAATCAATAAATATAATTTATTTTATCTTTGGATGTTAACTTTAGAGTGCAGTGGAGCATACACGCTGTGTTTATTACTTACATGGCATTATTTATTTTTAAAGGGTGGTTACAGTATAAAAAATGACTGAAAGGAAAAAGTAACTGGGGCCTCAAAAGTGCTCACTTTACCATGAACAGCCTATAGCAAAATGCAATCTGCCCATAGACTGCCCGATTCTGCTTAGCCAACTGTACCCCAAGCATGCAAGCACCATCAGTGTGCAACGAGTGGCAGCAGTGGCCCACTGGATTACTGCTTCCGGCTTGCCATATGTTAACCAACTGTTGTCAGCCAACTGTTGACAAAAACCATTTATATTCCAGCTATTTGCCCCTTACAACTGAGCTATGGCCACTTGTGGCTCACTTAAAAACAGCTTTCCATGCATTTTAAAAACCAAAAGTAATTACGTTTTACTCAAATAATGGGTTACATTTCCCATCTAAATATAAGCTATGTTTGGTATTATTGTAAATGTGAGAAAGAAAAAGGTGGTGTGTTGTTAAAGTCAAGGAGGGCAAGAATTCAAGACGCTTTATCTTGCGATGAGACACCTACTTTGGATTATAGGGGCATTAGGAAAGGCTAAATTACCCTACATTGCATCTACTAATAGAGTAGAAAGAAGGTGGATATCGATCAGATAGGAGGAGGTATTCAGTCTGGGCACAACAGTTGAGGACTACTACGTACATTGGAATGAACTAGTATTTAAGAATGGTGTGCTTTGCAAGAACTGGGAAAGTAATAATGGGAAACACTGCCACAATTGGTCGTACCAGAGTACATAATTCCAGAAGTTGCAAAATAACTGCATAATATACCGAGTTACTACTGGCTCTATTTTCGAGTGGATATTGAGAAGTGGTGCTGTGTGTGATGTGTGTACCACAATGAAGAAGATGGTTAGTGGATGAGGTCCCCTTTAGAAATACAATGTTGGGGCCCCATTCGAGAGGACGAGGGTGGACATTCTCGGACCATTATGAGTCACTGAGAAGGGGAATCAGTACCTTCTGGTAGTGCAGTACTACTCCCCTAAGTGGCCTGATGTAATACCAGTTACAAACCAAGAGGCCATCACCATAGTTGATGCGCTAGTAGATCACATACAAATAAGGTTTTGAGTGCCACTCGCGCTTTATTTGAATCAAGAGCGAAATTTTGAATTTGCTCTTTTCCAAGAAGTATGAGGATTTTAGGAATGAAGAAAACTGGAATAACAGCATTACATACTCAGTCGGATGGGCTGGTCGATAGGCTCAACTGTACCCTGGAACAGTATCTGGGGGTTTTCGTGAAAGACAACCAAAAGGATTGGGACTCCAAGGTACCCTTATTTTCTCGACACTTGGCTTGGCAGTCTACGAGTCAAGAAAAGCAATACCTTTAAGGATGCTGTTTGGGAGAGAGCTCTGCCTCATTGATGACCTACTATTCGGACATCTAGTGGAAGAAGCAGCCACCCCAGAATATGCCAGTAAACTACATCCATGAGTTTGCCTGGTGGCACCTTAAAGTCAACAGTGGCTGAATGAAAACACGATATTAGCGGAGAATGTCTGAAGAGATTTTTCAAGGACAGCTGGTGTGGTTGTACAACCTTCAAGGGCGAAAGGGATATTGTCCGAATCTGCAGAAATGTTGGGAGTGCCCATATAGGATGCTGAAACAGGTCAATGTTGTGGTCACCATATTTGTCAACAGGGCACTCGGGCGAAGCTTACAGTTGTCCACTTCAACCGGCTGGCACTCTATGATGGTCCAGAAGTTGGAGAGTCTGTTCAGAGTCTGTTCGGAAGAACAGACTCGAGGAGTGGGCAGTGTTACGCGCGGACTGCCCCTCTTACCGCACCAAGTATGTGCGTTCATTCGTGGTGCAGCAGGCGGTGGCTCACCACGACTTCATCCACCTCGCCAGGCAGGTGGAGTGGATGATTGACATCTGACCTGAACTGGCATCATCCCTTCCCTGCTGGAGATATCGGCGGCTGTGGGCTATTGCACGAACTTCCTGGTCGTCTAGTCCCTCGGTGCAACCCGACGTGGGAAGAATGTTCTTGATCAGGGCGTCTGCCCCTAAAAATACCTCAGCATTCAACGGGTTGGCAGTCTGAGATTGCCATCGGGCAAAGTGCGGCAATTTGTGAATTGAGATTGTGCCATCGAAGAAGAGGACCGGCGGCGGACAAGGGTGTCAGAGACTGCAGCGGACGAGTGTGTGTGCGGCGGCAACGAACGAAAGTGCTACGGAGGGCGAGTTATCTTATGAGTAGAGTGCGACTATGTATGGGAGCGCTCAGGGCGCTCCAGAATTTTTCTGACAGAAAGACTGGCGATGTCTCTACTGGAACAAGATGGGACTGAATGGATGAATGATACAGACTTGGGTGTAAATACAGGAATTGTCAGATATAAAAAATATAATTTTAATAGTAATTCAGTATGTGTTTATTAAGACTGATTTTAAGTGTTTGATTGTGTTAATTTCTGTGAAGTGATGGGTGATTATGTAAACGTTAGTTGTAAATAGCAAGTGATAGCTATTATTATCATCGAGATGTTGAGTCTAAGAGTATTACTTTTTTGTTTGTAAAGAAATTAGGAAATTATTATTAGCTCTTTTATTTGTTTAAGACCTCAATTCCGTAAATAACCTTGCTATTCCCAGAGGCTTTGGAAAATTTTAACAAGATTTTGGCTGGGAAGAGTTAGGAAAGTGAAATCCAGGGATATCAAGGGCAGCCCTGTAAAAACTGGGCCTTCATTTCTGTGTAGAAGGATGTTTGAGCTGCATTATCAAGGAGGACTCATTAGGTTTGCCACCATTTCCTTAGATCTTGACCAATGTAGTTTTTATAAGATTGTGGTTTCACGCTCACTAACTACATTACGAGGATTCTCATGACTGATGACTTGAAATTTATTTGTGATCTGATCATTGTGTGTAATGTGTGTAATGTTTTCGATTGCACTTCACACGTGTAGATATTCACTAAAGGGTGATCAGCCAACAATTATAACCAAGTCTCTTATCTGAAATTTTTTGCGGTTATTCTTATGGGGAAGCATACTGGGAGTTGAAATATACAGGATGATTCTAGAATCATGGGACAAACAATGAGGGGTGGTAGAGCTCACTTAAACAAACAATTATAGTATAGGAATATATGAGCGGGAGTGACGCGTTGAGGCACAAACACAAAAATAACACATGAAATGCAACACATTGTTTATTTACAACGTCGCCGCTAAATGCCTTTTTACAGCAATGCTTATAATAATTGCTCAAAATTGCTACCACCGACAGTAATGCAAGCTTGGTAGCGCCGGTGGAGTGATTGGCGAACAGATTAAAATGCCTGGTATTTCACGCACGCCACCATTGTCAGCCAATCACGCCATATGTAGAGGTCGCCAAGCATGCGAGACTGTCGGTGGATGCATTTACAGCAACGGTTTTAACATTTTCTGCACAGAATCACTCGTTAAGTATGCTGCTAATGAACATTTTATGTATCCGTTAATGTGTTATGTTTTTGTGTTTGTGCCTCAACGCATCACTTCCGCCCATATATTCCTATACAATAATTGTTTGTTTTAGTGAGCTCTACCACCCCTCAATGTTTGTCCCATGATTTTAGAATCACCTTGTGTGTATGTTTAATGTGTCTTCTGTGTACACAGTAGTCTATGTGTACATGGTTTGGATGAGACGGACGATGAGTTTTTGAAACAAATACAGACTTGTGAGAAACTGCATTGACTTGTTGTCTGTTTTTAGGTAATTATGAACACTAGAGTAAGTACATTCCATTATTAATGACCTCTACTTGAAGAGACCCTTACAGTTCCAACTCTTTGGGAAGATGTTGACCTATAGTGTGAGAATTGTCACATTTAATGCACAATATTACATCCAGCTATTTCAGCAAACCGCTTTCAAGAACAGGCTTGTTGTGTGTTATATTATAACCTAACTTCCAAAGTGTGATCTTTTTCATCAAATTATTTAATAAAATGGAGTGAGTGACTTCTAATTTGATGAATTCACTTGCTGGAGGGGGATTATTTGGGAATCATTGTTTTGGATATTGAGAAATCAACAGTTTCCATGCTACTGTGCAGTTTTCACTGTTAACAGGAGAATGCTCCACACTTAAAGACATCGTGTGAGATTTTGTCGTGTTGGCAATCAACAAACTACAGTTACAATGAAACTGTTATAAAACATTTACTATAAATGTAAAATACAACTAAAACTTCTTATCCCAATTTACCCACAGACGGATTGTGTGCGGGGAGGCAGCTGTGTAAAGGAAGCTTTACCAAAGCTCCTATCACAAGTTGTTAAATGTTTATAAAACATCCACAACAAAACATTAAAATAACTACACATTTAAAATTGAAAAGGGAAAAATGTTTAAATACACGGTGATATAAAAAGTAGGTAATTCAATAATACTGACCCAATCAAAGCTCCCTCCTTAAGCTGGGGGAGGAATAGCTTGAAACTAGAACTTAAGCAAGGCTTCAGGAAGGTTTAAAGTAACCATGGTTGGGCTATACATGCAAATTTCCATACAAAGCGACATGAAAGGCAGATGTAAATGAGTATTTTTGCAAACTCTTTCTATTCTGTGCAGGGAAGAGGCATAAGTTGACCCGAAACCTAATGCTGGCTGACGGACTGAAAACACAATTTTTAACAAGTCACTATATCACGACAGAATATCCTGCACATCATACTATCTACGCCACATAATTAAAATTTCAAATACAATAAACACATCACCCAATGACACACGGAACGTGAACGTGATGACTCACCTGTACTCGGATGGCGCCCGGGGAAAACGCGACTGCAGAGTGATTCGCTGAAGGTGAAAACTCAGAATATAAAGTGTCACCCAGCAGACAACGATCAAAAATGTGCATGCACAGGGAGGTTGGGGATTGGCGAAGACAGTTATAGACAAGGGGTAGGGAAGGGAGGGAAACTGAGTGTGCACGCGTGTGTCGAGAGCAAAAGGCTGCTGAGAACTGCGCCACCAGCAGGTAAAATAAAGTGCGCGTGCCAGTTTTGGATTCTCCACCCCTAAAAGCACCCCCCCGGGCATTATTGTAAGCTATTCGTTTCGTTTACTTTAATCTAAAGTATTATTTATTACTTAAATTTTAGTTTCCACATGAAAGAAGATATTCTAAGCGCCTTCAAGTGTTCGTTTGACGTCACTATGTTCAGTATATTACTTTCGAAACGAAACTGTCGTTACTGAGTTTTATCATGAAAACATGGCGGGTGCATGGTACAGGTTATTGTTATTCGTAGCTGCGGAAGATGAGAATCGTGAAGTGTGGTATCTTCATAAAGAAACACAAAAATATTTATAAAAACACAAATATTCCAATGGCGCCAATTTGTGAACCATGTAAGTAACAGCGTAGGCAGACTGTTGTGAAGGTATTTTAAAATACTCGGCACTTTAATTAATCACATTACGTCTGACTCAAAATCATACGTAATAACAGCACTTTTTGTATTCATAATATGCACGATCATCCATTTGTGCCCGATTTTCTGCGGTTGTTATTCATCCGCATTTAATAGGTTCGAAAGTTGTTCCTAAAAATAAACTTTAGAACTGCTCGCGAATTTCGCTGTTGATTAATTTTTTATAATGCTAGGGCTATCTCTCATGAAATCCAGCATTATTGTCTGCTTTCTGTTGGTTATACGACCACAGCGTTAACTGTACATAACAATAAATTGCCAGTTACACGTGCAGCTGATTTATAAAATACTGCCATACACGACGTGGACAGCAAATTTGAGACGTTTGACCGACGAAATGCACCTTTCTCTTAGCAAGAAAATATTAGTTAAATACTAACTTTTAAACCCTCCAAATGCTTTGGTTTATTAATTTTTTCAAACTGAGGTATTCATAAATTCATTAAAAAACTCCCATATTTCAATTAAAGTTAACGTGAGTAATGTTGCCATCTTGCACTTGCATGGAGGGGGCAATGGACCGGAAGAAGAAAGCTTGGAGAGCTGTAACTAAATATGACTTAGAATAAGAATTTGCCTTCCTCGAAGATTTTATTGGCTTAGAAAGCATCATAAGAAACCTAACAAATACGAAAAACTAACGAATAACTTAGAATAAGCCCCCTGGTATATTAAACTTATGTCCAACTCCGCAGTATGTGGTAAAAAGCAGAGAAACACAGTGACAAACGAGGTTCGCAAGACAAAGGATACAAATAGTGAATGTACACGAGGCAGATATACATAGTTCCTGAAGAATGTGGAAGGACAATACTTAAAGTCTCTTGAAGACAGAACACATAAATCACACCATCTTGAAGCAACAGTTCAGGTCATTGCTCCTCTGAGAAATCATCGTTGCAGTAACAATATATATATAATATATTATTAATTTGTCGAAATTGTTCACTGTTAGCAGACCAACATAGCACATCCCGGGCACCTGCGATCTATACAGCTTCTCGGACACACACGGGTAGAGAGTTTAAGCCAGCCATACTCAACCTTTTTTTATAGGGGCCACAAATACCGTTCAGTCATAGTGTCGCGGGCCGCAAGTAAAAATTGTTTAGGTGTAAGTAAATAAAAAACTTAATTTTAACATTTAACCATGTATTTACTTTTTATAAAATAAATATTTTAGGCTTTAACAAATATAGTTTATTTAAACGTTTTAATGCGATTTTTGATACTGTGAACACTTTTTCAAAACTTTATCAAGATCTGGCTTGTTGCTGCTTGCTAACCTTATCACATCATCCAGATGAGAGTCTGTAAGTTTGTTTCTGTACACATTCTTTGTGTACTTCATTTTTGAAAAAGACGATTCGCACACGTATGTCGACCCAAAGAATGTTAATAGGATTTGAGCACTCCTTTGGACGCTTTTATATTTTTGGGGAATAATGCTCCAAAATTCCACATACTCCTTTTTTCCCCTTTTTTCTTTAAACAAAATTTCTAGGTGGGTGTCGTTTTTAAAATCGATGAATTCATCTAACAACTCTGGGTAATTACAATTCAAAATTGAAGCCAGCTCTGAGATAGTGGTTGTTTCTAAATGCCTTGGATTTTCTACAAGCATCAAAAATTTTTAATTTTTCTTAGATCTTGAAACCTTTTATGAAATTCATCTAATAGTGCAGTTATATCATTTGAAATTGTAGAGCAGTTTTCCTCAAAAATGTCGATACGGTCCTCTGTTATCTTAATTATAGTTGGAAAATTGTGCAGCTGTTTGTTCTGTAGTTCTTCATGATAAAGTTTTAGCTTTTCCTCAAAAGCAAATACTTTATTCGCCATCTGTGAGACTATGTTATTTTCACCTTGTAAACTCCGATTGAGGCTATTTAGTTTTTCTGTAATATCACATAGAAAGGCTAAAAGACACCACCATCCATCATTTAGTAACTCAGGGCACACTTTATTATTTTGCTCTAAAAACAGTATTATTTCATGGCGTGAAGAAAAAAAAACCTTTCTAAAACTTTTCCTCTACTAAGCCATCGCACTGAGGTATGTAAAAGGACATCATTATACTCGCTTCCCAGTTCTTCCAAAAGACTTTTAAATTTTCTGTGGTTCAATTCTCTTGCTCGTATGTAATTGACAATACTGATAACCGTCTTCATCACAGCTTCAATTTCTGGATTTACAACACGTGCCGCCAAGTTTTCTTGATGGATAATGCAATGAAATGTAATTCAATTTGTTAAATTATATTTTTTCTTAAACAACGTAAGAAATCCATTTTCGGATCCAGTCATTGAAGGACAGCCATCGGTGCAAACACACACGATTTTTTGTATATCAATTTTATTCTGCTCTAAAAAATTGCAAATAGTATCAAGGTAATCTGTGCCTCGGGTTTGACCTTTCATTGGAAGAAATTTCAAAAAACCTTCAAAGATTAAATTATGTTCTGTACAATATCTAACAAACACCGAGCATTGCGATGTTGCTGAAACGTCGGTACTGGAATCGAAAGCCAAGCTAAAAAACTTGCAGTTTGTAAGGTTTTCTAATAAGTTATCGTAGATGAATTTTGAAATGTCTTCAATACGCCTTATACAGGTTGAATCGGAGAGCTGCAGTTTTTTATACTGTATTAGACAGTATTTGTATTTTGTTGCTGAATTTATCAAAAAGTGCATTGGCCCCACTAATAAAGCATTATTTTACAATTTCTGCATCGG
>NQII01000305.1:1290254-1342744 GCA_002778355.1 Clitarchus hookeri
TGATGTTTTACCGGATTCCCAATATTCACGGTACACTCGTGAAATGGTCGTACGCGAACATTCAAATGTTATCGCTACCTCGGAGATGCTATGTCCCATCTCTCGTGCGCCGACTATAACACCACGTTCAAACTCACTTAAATCTTGATAACCTGCCATTGTAACATCAGCAACCGATCTATCTGCCGACCGCATCGCGTTACTCTGATTGGTTCCAGACCTCTGTTATTTGAATACGCACGCCTATACCAGTTTGTTTGGCTCTTCAGTGTACCTACCGGAATCGGGAAAGACGAAGAACCTAACTCCCTAATTTTCCTAATAGGTCGTGTTCTAATTAGAAGGCAAATTTATCGAGGCAAAAAAAAAAATGCTAATGTCTATTCACAAATGCCCATGTAACGCTCGGCCTCTGGTAATGCTAGAATTGAAAGGAAATTGGAGCTACTCGTACATATACCACCATTGTTCTCCGGACCCAAAGCGGCTCCTATCGCTATTAACAAGATACCAACTTGTACTATGAAAGAACGCGAAAAATCCGGCAAAAGCATCACGGCAAAGAAAGCTTCCTTTTTAATGTCTGAAAGGCATACTGTTCGTCTGAACTACAAATTAAATTCCACGCCTTTTTTTAGAAATGTTATTTAAAGTCGCCGTCAAATGCAGAAAAAAATTTATGAATCTAGAGTAGCAACCCATCAAGCCTGAAGATATTTGTACACCCTTTGTATGTAGGCGTGGAAAGTTAAGCACAAGAGCAACATGGTCAGTGCCAATAAGCAAACGACATTCACTAAATACGTTCTCTAGGAATTTCATTTCCTTGTAACAAAGTTACTTTCTCAGCATTTGCCATCAAACCCACTTCAAGCGCCCTAGCAAGAATCTGACGTAGACTCATCAAATAAGACTCGAAGACTTCGCTATGAACTATACTGTCATCTACGTAGTTCAAAACTAATGTATGTTTGAATTGAGATAAAACGTTATATAGCACGAAATAGACTACCAAAATCAGCACCTATAGTTAGACGGGTAAATTTGTATCGATTCCAAACTGCACTGAAGACTGTATATTTCCTGNACCAAAATCAGCACCTATAGTTAGACGGGTAAATTTGTATCGATTCCAAACTGCACTGAAGACTGTATATTTCCTGCAAAAATGATCTATTACACTTTGACGAAAATTATTATTATTTATGTGAATGGAAAATATCTGGATTTTACCTAAATGTTGAAGAGCACAATCTATTGCAGGCGAGGGAAAAATATCTTTATGAGCTTTTCAGCCAATTCGTACATGAAAGATTATGAGAGAATGCTGGGGACGTAACTCAAATAATGACTCGTTAATTCGGTAGTGCAAAACAGTATCTGATGAATTTATTACAATTTACGGTTATACAATTATTATTTATATTAGCATTGACCGGGGGAGCTTTACATTGAATTTAATATTATGTTTATTGTTACTTCACTCACGCCATTTTAAATAACCCTAACCGGAACGTCATCACCTTGTTAATGTTGCCGGAGGCTGAATCTAGGAGACGGTTAGCGACGGCCGGACACCCATCTTCCTGGTCTGCTCCGCTGGTCGGGTCGCCAAAGGACTAATGATGAATGACGACGACGAGACGGTTAACGACGGCCTATATCAAGCGCGCGGTTCGGCGGCCGCGCTCAGTGACCGGTGGAGGGGATTTCTGCAACTGTCGACGACCAAATGGTGGCGTTGCAATCCCGCTCGTTTATGTTTGAAGGTGTGATCAGGCAAGCCGTTCAGCTAAGGCCTGACCACACCGTAACATTATGTACCAACGAACCTGTACTTATCACTATCTTTTTTCTTAACTAAAAACCCCGAGAACAGTATTCTGACGTGGACGGAACTGTCACACCGGAGTCTAAAAGTTGTTTGAATTATCTCACTGAAGGTCTGCAATTTAGGCAGCGGACACTTGTAAGAGCCTGTCCCGCACCGGAATATCGTCCTTCAAGGAGAACACGTCACATGTCTCTATTTCAGACGTAATCACGCACGCGGGTGGCATTCTCGCTAGACCATACTGATTCACGGCACGAACCCCACTTGTTCCTTCAGGCGAACAATCCACTATATCTCACTTTCCATGAGAGGGGAACTACAACCGCAGAATGTTCGAAACCAGTGTTGACGGACATGGCTTCTTAAGCAGGGCATTCANTGTTGACGGACATGGCTTCTTAAGCAGGGCATTCAGAATTGCTCAGTGAACCCGCGAACAGCATATATTATGGTAAACACTACCGCGATAACTTTGCCTGGCAGGATGCCACCTTTCGCTACTGGCTCAACTAGACCCAAACATCTGACATTTGCCTGTAACGACAATTTCACTAGAAACAGGTAACACAGTGGGTTAACATACTACTGGACGTCTCATCAGCGAGGGCAAAACTGCTACTAAGGCCATATTCGGTGTCTTGCAGCTTTGAATGACGGAGGAACATGTATGCCGCTAGTTGCACATCCGCGTAAGCAAACCGCATTAAACGCAAATGAGACACATGTCGGACTATGGCGATACTGTGCGACCACCTTCGCGGGGGTTTGCTCGATGCTCTCCAGCCCATCTCACTGGACCTGACCTGTGCACATCAGACTGCAGGGTAAAACAGGACGAGTGTTCCTCGTGTAGGAAGCCAGCTCCGCGTGGGGCCAGTCCTAACTGTGTGGATTTTAAAGGAAACAAATACAGAAGTATTTATAGTAAAGCTGAAAGTCAATAAGGAAAAAGTGTTCGCTGTCAAAAGTCTTAAAAAATATGCATTGCTTAAATTAGAGGAAAGTTAAATTGTTCTTTTTTATTTGATACACATTAACGGTTAGATATAGGCTGTTCACAGTAAAGTGAGCACTTTAGAAATGCCTCTCATTTGGAATAATAGTCAATAAATATTGTTGAGCCATAAACGTTAACTTCCGAGTGTGGTGGAATATACACACTGTATTTGCTACTTACATGTCCACATTTATTTAAACACGTGGTTAAAGAATAAAAAATGTCTGCAAGGAAAAAAGTAACCAGGGCCTCAAAAGTGTTCAATGTAATATGAACCGCCTTTAGTTGGCTTAATCGTGACAGTCATGCTTTCTATAATTTATTCATCGTGTCAATTTATCGACGAATGGCTGGAAGTAATTAGATTTATTCCTATGTTTTATATGTGGGAGAACAATACACAAGACAAATAGGAAAAGAACAAAGCCGGGCTTCAGAAGGCGTTCAGGTTTCCGTAAGCCATTCGTATTTTCTTTTAACGTATTTATATTTCCCCCCCCCTCCGTTTTGAAACATATTGCGAATAAGTAAAACGGTATATTTAAAGTAAAAGTAATTTTTAAAAACACTTCAACACAGTTTATTCATTACGTATGTGGGAGTCTTAATGGAAAGTTCTGTAACGTCTGTAGCGATTCGTCAGAAGGCTGAAGCAAGCCATTCTGTTAGAAAACTCTTTCGAACTGCGCCTACGTAACTTAAAAATAACTGAACCATTCAGAATTGGAGTTTACAAATTGAAGCAAATTTTCACATAAATCTATAATCCTCTTCCTCAAAGTCCGAACGTCCATTAAAAGCTGTCAAACTAAAATTAACGTACGATTTTGTGGTCGTGAACCAAATTTTTTTTTTTCGCGATGTAGAATGGAGATTAGAACACAAATCTATCTAAATGAGGCGTCCATTTTTTTGCCCCCATTGTCAGACAGCCCGTAGATTAAAGGATTAACAGCCGAGTGTCGAATTGGCGTTCATCCCTCCAAAACACATTTTTGCCAATTCGCGCATGTGAAATATTTGGTCGCTCAGGCTTGCAAAAATGGGCGGGAAAAGCGCTTTCAGAATAACAGGAAACCCTTCTGTTAATCCTAGCTTTTGTTATTTTAATGGATTGGCGAAATATGATAAAAAAAAGTTTATAGTCATGTGGGCGCATCGAGCATTTGTAGGGGAGAACTTTAAAATACAGGCATGAGTAATGACGAGCTTAATCGAAATTGAATAATTACTTGTTTTCTGATAAACGTTTTTAAATGCTGGGTTTTAAATTTTTGATTAGAAACAGTTCATATTAAAGCAGCTTAGAGTTTTTAAAACCCCATATGAAATAGTTTACTTACTAGGGAAACAATATTTTCCCAATGTAACCTGCGGGGGACGCTGCTCATTTTTTAAAACAACGGTTGCTGATTTGTGAACAGAGGGAGGAGACTTGATGCACGAGCTGATTACGAACTTCCAAAAAAAGCATGGCACATCGGAAGCAGCAAAAAACACTATAAGAAGAAGTGACTACGAACAGCATTGCTACGAATGCTTTAAATAACATCTGTTGACACAAATAAACCTCTCGCTGTACACATCATGTATAGTCGGCAAGGTCACTTGAACACTTATTGACACTCTAATTTCGTCATTTTTTATCATAATGTATCATTCAACAATATGTAAAATTAACATTCATGCAAATATAAGGTTATGTCTTATGTACCCATGTGCTTCTTGAGTGACAGCGAGGCACTTCGTGTCCACGAAATTAAGCATTACACTTTCGATAAAATGTTAATACATAGATCTTATTTTGTCATTTCACCAAAGCATTAATGCAAGTGCCTTGTTCAGTGTTTACTTTAAAATGTATGTATATATTGGTAGAGATTATTTTTAAATGTTGGTTTACAAATGGTTAAATGCAAACGAGCAGCATAAAAACTTGAAACAGACTGTATCAAAGTTTGACACGCTTCCGCTGATGGTCCAAGTAAAAGTAAAAACAATAAAGGCATAACACACGTGAATGTTGTTTGGAATACTTTGTGCAGTTTTAGAGACACAAATACATCGGCTATTCAAATTAAATTAGATGCGACAGAGGCTTGGGCACGTTAATCGTTACAATTTTGGAATTAGTAATCGCTCATTTAAAAAAAATCTTCTTTGTGGCACTTTCACTACTTCGGGTTACATTTAATTTAACATTACTAGACATCGTTGAACAACATTTTTTGATCAGCAGAAATTCATTTAAGTGACTTTCAAAGCAGATTACGGGATACGGTTTTCAAATACAAATTTTAATACAGAATTACACCATTTATGTTTCACAAAATTTGTTTTTATAGCATTGCGATTATTTCTCGACCACCTCAAAAACGTTTTTACATTTTGATAGAGTTATCAGAGGCCAAGGAGGGTGATACTGAAGGGAAATTTAGCTACTGTTTTTAATTGATTAGTTACAGTCGAACTCTTCGCACAAGAAATATAATCGCGAGAAACTTTACTGTCGTGAATATAATACAGGTTCTGGCCTATTTCTTCCCCATTCCCGGATGCTCAGTGTTCCCCTATTAAGGATTTATCGCTGTTCGGGGCCAATTAAAACCATCTAATAAAAATAATAAATATGAATATAATTAGCACCAATGCATATTTCACAATGTAATCGGTCTTGTCCGGGAAATGTAAATTTGCTAGGACAGCAAAAGTAAAAGCATAATGTTCGTGAGAGAAAAGAATAGTTGAACACAATCGTTCAGCACTTGGATAGCATTATAGCAGGTATAACAGTATCGAATGTCCCGCTCCTAATTCCAAATAATGTCTGGAACACACTGGTGGAGTACGTCAATTTAAATCATTAGCTGAGCTGCTGGCTTACCAGCCGCTGATTGGCGAATGGCGCGCGGCGTTTCGAAACGTCGCTGCCCAGTGACGCCATTTTGCTGGCATGTGCGGTTGGATTCCACGGAAGAAGAGGTCTGTTTCACTTCTACATTATTAAATATTCTGTGACGTGAGCAAATGCATGACGCCTTAACGACGAAGGCCACCGACGTCACTCCCCCATCCTTTTTCGTTAATGAGCCACAGGCGGTTGACGTGCCCTGCAGGAATCTGAGCCAGTATTAAACATTGAAAATTAAACAGCCATTCACGTGCAACCTAGTTCACAAGAAATATATTCTATCATAAAATAAAGAGCAAATTAACAAATGACAGCGGCTTTAGGGCACAGGCAACTGTGAAGTCTAGCCTTGCCAAAAATGAACTCAGGAAATTTCGGGTTCCTGACGATAAGGCGTTGAGCTCGAATGCTGGACTGGGCGCAGTGCGCTGGAAAAAGAGAAGCCGCAGTTCTCAAGGGGGAATGAGCAAGACTGATCTTCTGTGGGCTGCCGTTACCCTCCGCGGTGTGAAAACTAAAGTACAGCCCTTGTTATACGCCCCAAAAAACCACACAATGATAAACCTTGATGTCTTTGTAGATGTAATTTTTTACAGGTTGTCAGGCGATTCGCGGATACGGACTGCACCACACTAATCTGTGTTCAAAACTAAGTAGGAAATATTCTTTATTAAAAATGTTTAAGACCCTTTGTTTACTAGAAAAACTACGTGAAATATCCAGAAACCATTGTAGCAAACATGTGGTATTCCAATAAGATAAGGGTGAGGTGATGTGGTAATGCTGCAGCTAATGTGTCGGTCGTAAGGCATACGGCAAGGGAACGAGCCGAGCTCAGTAGTGCCAAAGAGGCCATGGAGTTCACATGCAGTGAGTACTGAGACATGGCAATAGCCACGTGTGCATCCGTGCATGCTGGATGCATACAACGTGCGGGAAAGTGCATTGCTATAGGCATAGTAAACTTCGAATACCTGTTATGACGTTTCGACGTTTTGCATGCTGATGCTGTACCTATGCTGTGCTTAATGTGAAATAAAAGTATTTTATCTACTTTAATGTCAGTTTTCTCGTAAACTAAGGGTCTTACGCTTATTTACCAAAGAATGTTTTCTACTTAGTTTTGGTCACAGATTCGTGTGGTGCAGTCCGTATCCACGAATTTCCTGACACCCTGCCCGCATTGTTAAAGAGAAAGTTAACTCAGATAGGTAGATAGGGTTGAATGTCTGGCCGACAGCGAGATCATTAGAGACAGAGAAAGTTTCTGAGAAAAACAGAGACGAGGGAGGGACAGGCCAAGGCCTGTAAAGTCCATTCACGGTTACTTCCAACTTTTCTGAAGCCCTGCTAAGGTTATATTTAGAGTATTTCTCCGTCTCATGCAAACTAAGCTTAACCAAGTCTAGACAATTACACCAAAGGGACAACGCACCGCATTCGTGCGCACTCAGTGTAATATTATTTTGCATGAGAACTATTTCTTACTATGCATTACCAACCCACCCATTTTCTCTATGTTTTTATTCATATCAATTATAAATGAAATATTATAACCTGTAGATAAAATATGTTATAGTTCAATTTAACAAAAAAAAAAAGACACTATTATGTTGACTGAAGGATAAAACGGTTGTGAAACCTGGTATATTTCGGAAACAACGAAATACATTATACGCGGGGTGATTTTTCAAAGGTAAAATAAAAAAAAGGCGAAGAAATCGCGCTAGACTACATTAAAAATCCATCCCAGCATTCTCTTGAAATAATTTCGGGAAACCATGTAAAACCAAAATTAGGATGGCCGGACTGGGAATCAAACCCAGGTCCTCCCGAATGCGAGTCCAGCGGAATACCTCTGCACTGCCACGCCCCATGTCAGGTAGATGAATCAATTTTGAATTTCAACCTTAAAAAATTCACTACCTGTAGGTGAATATTGTAAACAGTGATCGGGGTACTTAGAATCATGTTGGCAACACGTTTTGAAAATCAGTTCAATGTTAATCATCTTAATAGTATTGTAAAGTTGAAAATTTGTGACCACTGACATTAGTATCTTTTTTATTTGTGTAAGTTTATGTAAAAGCTGACACTGTAGAATAATGTTTGTTTCCAAGAATTTCGCAATCTACTTTGATAAACGCGTGGATACTCTCGCAAGTCCCACGGCGGTAATAATTTTTACCTGTAGTCGAAATATTTTAATTTTATAGAAAGAAGAAACTAGCTGGATTTTCAGAAGTTCGCAATTCACTGCGAACCAGTCATAATTAGAGTGTTTTAACAAGTAATTCGGTTTTTACCAAGACCGAGTTATTTCTTGCATTAACCAGTGTGATGAAGTGAGGCCCCAAACGGTTTTACTCCTTTTTACCTGTGTGTTATTGTATACTGCAGTAAACAAATTAAAAAATTAAGTTTTGTTGTTTTAATTAACTAAAATTTAAAACCTGATCCCAGTTATGCGCGCAGAGCTTGTAATAATATTTTTTTTTGTGAGGGAATTTCCAATTACAGTACCACGAACTGTTTAACTCTCGTTTTGTATTTTCAGTGTTCAGACAGGTTTAAATGAGTTGGTATTTCATTAAAAATGCTTTTATTCTTTTTTCAGTGATTCTCGGCTGTTTAATAAACCAATTAATATATTTCGGTTTTAAATCAATTGAAGGTAATTCCCAGAATTCTGTATTTATGTTATTGTTACTGAGCTAATTGAGTATTTGGTACATTATACTCTTGATTATGAAGTCAGTTACCTTTGATCGGGAATGGGTATAAATTAATAATACTGTCATATACTTGCCACTAGTGAAATAGTAACCCGGTGCTGTATACTCTGCGGAAATGTACCAATTTTAGGATAAGATCCAGTTCTTTAGTGACTCACGATGTTGGTGAAATCTCACTCTTAGACTGTGGTGCAGAGTAAATGGCGCGCGATGATACCAGATTGCTACAGAGTTTCATGTTCAGAAATTGCGTTCGTTTGAATAAGAGGACTCATACATATGTTCCCATTATTGTAAGTTATTTTTCCTTTAAGCTAACTCTAATCTATTTTTTTAAATCTCCTATATTTATCACATTTTACGGTTAAAAGACAACCGTAAAATGTCTTTGTCGGCACTGAGTCCCAATATTTAACCATGACTCGTTTGTAAAGGTAATTGGCTTTCCTGAGACAATTTCAATTATCTTCATAGTAATGCCACCGAAATATAACTTCTGATTCTATAAATGCATATTTGTTTCCCTTGAAAAAATTATATTCGGTATGACAAATAAATATATGCAACGTGGAATGAGAGATATTTAGTAGTGATCTATCACCATTGGCTTTAACTAAAGTTACATTTAAAATGGGACATGCTAAATATTTCGGAAATAAGTTGCTGAAATGCACACGGTCTACATTAATCTCCCCCCGCATCGTATTGTACGGGATCTATGGAATCATGAGTAATACAGGTTATATATACCTAATGACACGAAGCCTCGAGATATTTTATGTGTAGCTACACAAGGTGTTATGAATCACGTAAACGGGGACAAGTCAAGCAAACTGCAGCGATGGTTCGGTATCCAGGTCAGGGAAAGAATTCAAAACACACTGCAACAATTATAGTTTGTATGACATAGCACCGAAGTGCCATCGCATTTCCTCTCTTGGTGAGACAGTATTCGGAGTAATGAAGCCACCAAGAAACAACATATCACTTGACAACATTTCGAACGAGGTCTGCCTGTGGACACACATCGAGAACAGCCCTCAAGACGCAACTTCAACTTGGCGTCCCGCTCGTCGCTTCTCGTCAAAATATTCAGCCTACGACAACGTTACATATAGGTTGGTCGTATATATTTGAGTGGTCACCAACAGCTTATATTGTATAACTATTATTTAGTATAACTGAATGAAATCCCTATCCAATCTTCAATTTAGTCACTATAAAACTTCTTAGTCAACATTATAGAAATACTACCTTTTGTCTGCGGCTTTACCCGCATGTATTATAGCAGGCAGATACTAATTTACTTTACCAAAATACCTCTTTGTAGACTACATTAGTGTTTTCGAAGAATCCTTCAATAGCTTTTCGTACGTCGGAATCGTGCAGGAGACAATGCCGCTGGTCGGCGGGTTTTCTCGGGGATCACCCGTTTCCCCACCCTTGCATTCCGACATTGCTTCATACTCACCTCGCTTCAATCTCATCTGCTCTCAAGACCTCGTTGTTACGACTCGCCTGAACCTCTCTACTCCATTTCAATAGCTCATTAACCCGATAGAAAAATTGTTATGTTCTATACTTCCGAAGGTTGCCACATAAATACCTTAAAACCAATTTCTAAATTTTACAAATTCAAACCCATAATAAAATGTAACACGTTGGATCATCAGTAGTTAGAAATAGTTGTTTCAGACACAGCGTCGGTGCAGGGAGCCCGGGAGCCAGAAGCTTGGTAAGGAAATGACAAACGCCATGCGTTTGCATTCCGCTTCGGGGCGGCCATATTGGCAGCCAGTGTCATCCGGAGGCGGTCATTTTGGTAGCCAGGGCCAAAATGTGCAAAAATGTGCAAAAAATAGCAAAATTTATTTTTAAAAAATTAATTTTCAAAAAATTATTTTTTCACAAAATTAATTTTTCAAAATTAATGTTTTGAAAAGTGTGATATAATATTTCAAAATATTGATTAAATATTTCAAAATATGGATTTAACTTTTGAAAAGTTCCAAAAAATTATTTTTTCTCGCACATTCCCTGGCGGCCATGTTGGTTCATGGAGGCTCCCTAAGCCGACGCCAAGGGGTCAGCCATGTTGGTTGTGGCACCCGAAGACGACGCCCAGTCGTTATGTCATGTTCTGGCATTCAAGGGGCGCCGCAGTGAAGCAATGGGTAGAGCACAACTTCACGCTCTTGCATTCACGCACCGGCGGCTCCCAACAGAGAGCTTCGAGGACATCACGCTCATTCAATCCAAAGGAAAGGTGACTCCCGAAGACGACGCACCTAACGGTTAAGCTCTGGCATTCAAGGGGGGTCGCAGTGATGCAATGGGTAGAGTGCAACTTCACGCTCTTGCATTCACGCACCTATGGCCAACGGGTCAGCAATGTTGGTTGCGACTCCCGAAGACGACGCACCCAACAGTTATGCTCTGGTATTCAAGGGGGGCCGCAGTGAAGCAATGGGTAGAGCGCAACTTCACGCTCTTGCATTCATGCACCGACGACGATTAATCCCATCAGAAACACAGCCAGTACATAGCTTCGGAGTCGTTACGTCATGCTCTGACATTCAAGGGAGGCCGCAGTGAAGCAATGGGTAGAGCGCAAATTCACGCAAATTCACGCAAATTCATGCAAATGATCAGCCATGTTGGTTGTGACTCCCGAAGAAGATGCACCTAACGGTTATGCTCTAGCATTCAAGGGGGCCACAGTGAAGCAATGGGTAGAGTGCAACTTCATGCTCTTGCATTCATGCACCTATGCAATGGGTCAGCCATGTTGGTTGTAACTCTCGAAGACGACGCACCCAATGGTTATGCTCTAGCATTCAAGGGGGCTGCAGTGAAGCAATGGGTAGAGCACAACTTCACGTTCTTGCATTCACGGACCTATGCAAGGGGTCAGCCATGTTGGTTGTAACTCTCGAAGACGACGCACCCAATGGTTATGCTCTGGTATTCAAAAGGGGCCACAGTGAAGAAATGGGTAGAGCGCAACTTCACGCTCTTGCATTCAAGCACCGACGACAACGAATCCCAACAGAGACACAGCCAGGACATAGCTTCGGAGTCGTTACGTCATGCTCTGACATTCAAGGGGGGCCGCAGTGAAGCAATGGGTAGAGTGCAACTTCATGCTCTTGCATTCAGGCACCAACGACGACGAATCCCAACAGAGACGCAGCCAGGACATAGCTTCGGAGTCGTTACGTCATGCTCTAGCATTCAAGGGGCCACAGTGAAGCAATGGGTAGAGCAAAAATTCGCGCTCTTGCATTCAGGCACCTACGATGACGACTCCCAACAGAGACGCGGCCAGGACATAGCTTCGGAAGTTCACGCTCATGCATTCCATTAGAAGGGTGCCGCAGTGAAGCAATGGGTAGAGCACAAACTTCACGCTCTTGCATTCACGCACCGACTATGGTAACTCCCAACAGAGACGCAGCCAGGACATCAGGACATAGCTTCGGAGACGTTAGGTCAAGCTCTGGCATTCAAGGGGCCTCAGTGAACCAATGGATACAGCACAACTTCATGCTCTTGCATTCACGCACCGACTATGGCAACTCCCAACAGAGAGGCAGCCAAAACATAGCTTCGGGACGTCACACACTCATGCATTCCATTGGAAGGGTGCCGCAGTGATGCAATGGGTAGAGCGCAACTTCACGCTCTCGCATTCACGCACCAACGATGGAGTCCCCCAACAGAGACACCAGCCAGGACATAGCTGTGGGAGCTACGGGACACCACGCTCTCGCATTTCATAGCAAGAGTACCAAGGTGATGCGATGGGTAGAGCACAACTTCACGCTTTCGCATTCACGCACCGACGATGGAGGCCCCCAACATTCATTAACGTCTTTACAACAATATGCAGCTAGACTTCCCGTCACTCTTCACAGAAGGTTCACGAATCATGTCTGCATGAATGTTCTTCCATGATAGTAGGTTGTAAGATACCTCTGAGTCAGAGTACTAGGTTCCAATCTGTGTTTCTACACATAGGTAAGTGTTCTGCACGTTGGAATTCAGTCATGCTGGCTGAAGGCTATCGTGCGTCTAGCAGGAGCTGTGTGACCTTTGGAGCCTTACATAACACTCTGTTGGCTAGTGTTATTCGTTAAACTTGACAAGACCCACAGGGCGCTGGCATCGTCACCCAACCATCTGAGCGGCCTCTCATATTCCACAGCATATGACAACAGTCGCGTTCTGTTGCTAGTGTTGTACACTAAATGTATTGGACCATTTCAGTTGGTTTGTAAGGGTGTTATTTGCTAGTCTGTTGTACTGTCCAGAATAGTCTGGTAGTGTATAACATCGTTAATTTTTATGATTCTATGTTTGGTTGTTAAGAGCTAGCCATGTAAGCGATGACTCGAGCTGTCGCCCTTGTGTGTAGGGCTGATGGTGATAGTTTATATTAATATATTAATATTTTTTGACAGTTAATTATATTTTCGACTTACTTTGTCAAAATCTGGTTTTTATCAGAGGTGGAGGTGAACTTAATATTGACAAGGATTAACATAAATGAATAACACCGAAATCATTTACATACTTTTACCTTTACTTGCAGACTTGACATAATACAAATACATAGTCACATTTGATACATGCTCTTCATAGTGTTCATGCGCGCGAAACCTTTATGTTGACTGATTTAGAAGAAGAACAATATCTTCTGTGAGCAGTCAATTGGCTCTTATTCGAATATACTGTACTGCAGTTATCACATGGGTAGGTCTTGTAGACGGTAAGAAAGTTACAGTTGCTATCTTCATGCTGTTTGGTCCAGCAACACTTCCTGAATTTCTTGCCGCAATACTTGCACTCGCTTCCTGATGAACGACGAACATAGCCTTTGCATGTTTTGTTATGTCTATACACACCATCACATCGGGCAAACATGGTATCACAGGTATCACAGTGGAATGTTTTTTATGCCGGGCTGAACATGCAATGGCAACTTTCATGCCGACGTGAATATATACCTTGTGTTAAAAGTACTTCCACAGTAGTTACATTGATTGCGTATCGCTTGCATCGGCTCTTCAGGACCCCTTCCTGTTGGCCAGGTTGTAGACGGTAAATCATCCGCTATTGGTTTCGTCCACATATTATAGCAGGGTGCATGATTGTAGTAGTTACGATGATATCGTAATGCGTGCAGTGGCTCTTCAGTGTATCTTGCTGTTGATGCCAATGTTGACGATGGTGAGTCTTCATCCATTGATTCTGTCTTCATATTGTTGTAAACAAGACTGCTTTTCACAAAAGTGCTCGACAACGGAATGATCTTCATTTTTATGCGATGTTCGCTTATATACTATACACACGTCAATTTGTATTGTGTGTCTCGGCTTTCCTCAGTGAACGACAGCCTTGCATAGCATGTTAGGTTCCTTTCTGCGAGGTGGTGTTCTCACTTTATTACCGCGATAGCTTACATTTTATGCTTCATATGTCTCTTCGCATTGTAGCCATATGGAAATTATATGTTCCAGTAGTGGCATGACTGTTCCCGCCATTGTTTTCATAGTAGTATGCGTTGCCTTTAATGCTTTATCATTGTATATGATCTGAGATAACTCTCGCACATATGTTGGGAGAGACTCTGAGATAACTCTCCTGGCTTGGAATGCATGCATGTGGTGTATATCATCTAGTAGGAGGGTCTTAAACGATAATTTAATTTGGGAATACTCTGATATGGCCCTCCCGGCTTGGTATGCAAGAGCGTGAAGTATTTCATCTTGTAGGAATGACTTACATGTTAATTGATTTTGGGAAGATCATGAGCTAACTCCCCTGGCTACGAATGCAAGCACGTGGTGTATATTATTAGTAGGAAGGTCTTAAATTGTGATTATTTTTGGGAAGACTCTGAGACAACCTTTAGCTTGGAATGCAAGTGCATGACATATACGACCTCGTCGGAGGGAAATTAAATGATAATCGAATTTGGGAAGGCACTAAGGTTAACCCTCCCAGCCACTGCTTGTAGTATTTGCGTTAGGCATAAGTAGATTGGTTGCGGTGGTGATTACTACTTGACATATTTTATATATATATATTTCCGCAACTCACGTGTGTGTCACTTGCAGTCGTTGCCTTGCATGCTCTTGCCTGGGACGCTAATAATAATTTTTAATCATATTACTTTACACATTTGTTAATATATATTTCCAATAAAACATTTTAATATATATATTTCCGAAACTCACATCGGGTGGCCGGGATGTGCGTAATAAATACACCTTTCTAAGCACTGTATCATACAGTATCTCGTGATATGCCGTGGAAGCAAGATCTACAACGGACGGTCTGCTCGACATGTGTAAGTATGAAACAATTGAAGTATACTCAGATTTGGGAAGACTCAGAGATCACCCTCCCGACTTCGCATGCACTATATATATATTTCCATCGCTCTCGCGCCGGAAGAGTGCTGGTAAAACCATGTAAATGTGTTTTTCTCTCTCTCTCGGTGAGACAGGGCGCTATAACATAATATTATTATTATTTTAAAGTAAATTCGAGTTTGTTTTTTTTAATACTTCCTCTTGGGACACGACTCAGCTGTCGCGGCAGTCGCTCTTTCAATTGCAACACCTCGGCTCCTCTTGGGATGTGAGACGTTGACGTCCTAGAAAAGTCGTCCGGTGTGTACATGAGTCCCCCCTACTCCTGGCTTCCTATGCCTCGGCACGTGTCTTATAACAACCCTTGAGACAAAGGGAAACTATATAGTATATTACGTTAATCTCAAGCATGCATTAAGGTCATGGGTTGAAGTTGAAGAATATACATCGGGTGCTTCAATTAAATCAGAAGTCATGGCTGAAGTTATATATTGAACTCAACACAGAGAAACATCAGGTGGCAAAGTACAGCAACCCCTGCATAGATTGGCTTATTAAATATAATACATTCATGTTCCAATTTTACCAGCGATAATTTTTCATTATATAATGTTCTGCATTTGAAAGTCGGTTAAGCGATAAGCTTCTTTTGCACGCCGATCACAACACACAAGTTCCATGCATTGACGTTTACTATAATCTTTAAAGGTAAGAAGCCACAGCATGCAATCTCCATAATATAGGAATCTGTGTTTGTATATACCAGACTCACGTCATTACCATACCGCGCTCTCATTATATCATAGTAAAAGCGATACAATAACGTTTTGGGTAGGTCAAGTACAGCAAACCCTACATAGATTGGCTTATTAAATATGATACGCTCATGTTCCAATTTTACCAGCGATAATTTTTTCATTTTATATTGTTCTGCATTTGAAGGTCAGTTTAGCGATAAGTGGTATGGTAATGATGTGAGTCTGGTATATACAAACACAGATTCCTATATTATGGAGATTGCATGCTGTGACTTCTTACCTTTCTCGATGCGGCCTTCCACTTGTGTCTTGGAAGTTAGCGCGCGCGTACGTGTATGTCAGTATGCTGCATGACTTCTTTTTTTTTGCATACTGACTGATTGTACAGCCTGGCTGCAGCATATAGATGTCATGGAGGCGTGGCGGCCGTCGCTCTCTTAGGGACACGCCTGCCTCCTGCCCTGTGCATGCAGGAGCGCGAAGTGTGCACTCTGTCTACTACTCTACCGAGGCCCCCGTCGAAATGGAATGCTAGTGGGTGCCATTTAACTTGTCAGCTGTTCTTCGAGCAGATTTGTTCNGCACCCATTGAAATGGGATACTAGAGCATGGCATTCAACTTGTCATCTAAGGCATCTCTCTTGGGAAGAGGCTGCCCCCTCCCCTGTGAATGCGAGCGCATGAAGTTGTGCTCTACCCATTGCATCACTGCGGCACCACCCCCATAGCTATGGTATGCAAAAGCGTGAAGTCTAGTAGCCCGAGGCAGGTGTCTCTCTCGGGACACGTCTGCCCCCTCCCCTGTTAATGCAGGAGCATGAAGTTGTGCTCTACCCATTGAAATGGAATGCTCGAGCATGAAGTCCCGTAGCCCGAGGTATGCGTCTCTCTCGGGACACATCTGCCCCCTCCCCTGTGAATGCGTGAGTGCGTTGTGGGGGAGTGTGTGTCTCCTACTTTGATCATTGTACAAACAATTATAAACAAATGCTTTTTGTTGGTGACTTGTTAATGTAAAGTAATAAAGTATTTTAAGACGTGCAGGCTGTTCAATTAGTTAATGCACCATTGTTAGTACTTTTGGTTCAGAGAAACCAGGGCCAGATGCTTATCGGTGAAATAAAATATTTTAAAGAGAAAATCAATTACGTGGAACAGATGAATTAGGATAATAAAATTAAATTGCTTCAAATAGAATTTAAGTACCAAATATAGTATGAGATAAAAAGTTCTTTAAATCTGCATATTTGTTGCTCATTAGAAAATCTTATATGTATGTATATATATATATATATATATATATATATATATATATATATATATATATATATGAGGCATGCGTCTCTCTCGGGACACGTCTGCTCCCTCCCCTGTGAATGCAAGAGCGCATTGTTTTAATGTGCGCTCAGAGCGTGAAGTTGCGCTCTACCCATCGCATCACCGCGGCACCCTTCCTATGCTATGCGAGAGCGTGGTGTTCTGTAGCTCCCGCAGCTATGTCCTGGCTAGCGTCTCTGTTGGGGGCCTCCATCGTCGGTGCGTGAATGCAAGAGCGTGAAGTTTGTGCTCTACCCATTGCTTCACTGCGGCACCCTTCTAATGGAATGCNGTCGGTGCGTGAATGCAAGAGCGTGAAGTTTGTGCTCTACCCATTGCTTCACTGCGGCACCCTTCTAATGGAATGCATGAGCGTGAACTTCCGAAGCTATGTCCTGGCCGCGTCTCTGTTGGGAGTCGTCATCGTAGGTGCCTGAATGCAAGAGCGCGAATTTTTGCTCTACCCATTGCTTCACTGTGGCCCCTTGAATGCTAGAGCATGACGTAACGACTCCGAAGCTATGTCCTGGCTGCGTCTCTGTTGGGATTCGTCGTCGTTGGTGCCTGAATGCAAGAGCATGAAGTTGCACTCTACCCATTGCTTCACTGCGGCCCCCCTTGAATGTCAGAGCATGACGTAACGACTCCGAAGCTATGTCCTGGCTGCGTCTCTGTTGGGATTCGTCGTCGTTGGTGCCTGAATGCAAGAGCATGAAGTTGCACTCTACCCATTGCTTCACTGCGGCCCCCCTTGAATGTCAGAGCAGGACGTAACGACTCCGAAGCTATGTCCTGGCTGCGTCTCTGTTGGGATTCGTTGTTGTCGGTGCGTGAATGCAAGAGNGACGTAACGACTCCGAAGCTATGTCCTGGCTGCGTCTCTGTTGGGATTCGTTGTTGTCGGTGCGTGAATGCAAGAGCGTGAAGTTGCGCTCTACCCATTGCTTCACTGCGGCCCCCTTGAATGCCATAGCACGACATAACGACTGGGCGTCGTCTTCGGGTGCCACAACCATCATGGCTGACCCATTGGCGTCGGCTTAGGGAGCCTCCATGAACCAACATGGCCACCAGGGAAAGTGCGAGAAAATATATTTTTATGAAAGTTTTGAAAAGTTGGAACTTTTCAAAAGTTAAATCCATATTCNCAGGGAAAGTGCGAGAAAATATATTTTTATGAAAGTTTTGAAAAGTTGGAACTTTTCAAAAGTTAAATCCATATTCTGAAATATTCAATAAATATTTTGAAATATTTAATCACACTTTTCAAAACGTTAATTTTGAAAAATAAATTTTTGAAAATTAATTTTGTGAAAAAATAATTTTTTGAAATTAAATTTTGATATTTTTTGCACATTTGTGCACATTTTGGCACTGGCTGCCAAAATGGCCGCCTCCGGATGACACTGGCTACCAATATGGCCGCCCCGAAGCGGAATGAAAACGCATGAATTTGTCATTTCCTTACCAAGCTTCTGGCTCCCGGGCTCCCTGCACCGACCTTGTGTTTGAAACAACTATTTCTAACTACTAACATCATGATTTACGATTAATTTCGTTTCATTAGTTCAAACTGTGCTATACGACGGTAAAAACATATAGTGACTTCATGAGCTCATAGGATGTAGACCTTAATTCAGAACGCGTAGTGCGTAAATGGTTTGAAAAATTGCGAAATAAATACACCATTGGAGTTACTGTTTTAACACATTCAAATAATAACTTTTATTTTTATAACATCTTCACATAATCACTTGGTCGATGCGTGGAGACGAGTGGAGTGGAATGGAGAGATTTGGGCGGCTATTAACATCGAGGTTTTGAGAGCCGATGAGGGTTAAGTGAGGTGAGTATGGGGCAGTGCCGGAATGAAAGGACGGGGGAGACGGGAGATCCCCGAGAAAATTCGCTGACCAACGGCATCGTTCGGCATGATTCCCAATTGCAAAAATCCGGGAGCGACCCCGCCGGGATTAGAAACCGGTTCGCCTAGGTGAGATGCGGATAGTCTAACCTCTACTCCTCTACGGCCCCTGTGGAGACGAAACATTAGCACAGACACTGGTAAACAGCTAAAAGATTTCTTTGTGCCAAATGTCCTCGAAAACATGCAGTGTCCTGGTACTTTCACGAATGAGTTTGAACTGTTCCGATTTTGGAGCGTAGACTTCCAGCACGGGCACTACAGTGTTCATGTTATGATTGGAACAACGGTGTTTTTGAAAAGCTCTGGGCAACTCTTCAGCCAGTTGAAAACAGGGAGGTATAACGTGACCGTATCACGTTTAATTAAGTTGAGCAGAAACAAAGGCGCTCCCCACGACATAACCCAATGAATTATCAGCTGTGGCCGTAACGTATAGACGTCTGAGAAGTCTAGGTTTCTACCTAGGTAATGCGCAAAATTCACGTACCTGTAACCATCATCCTTAGTGGCTAGGTGCACGGGAACGTTAATTTGTTCAGTTGGTGGAAATATACGCAACATGCACAAATACGAGAACAAGCATGGCTTCGGGAAGTGTCCACGTAGCTGTTCAAAATTCGCGTTACTGTCTGGCAGCACACTGAGCACCGAGTTCTTGTACGCTGTTTCATTTCTGCCACTGACCGTCAATTCTCGCGTTACGCCGCGAAGGTTTCATTCAAACAGTAATAAAAATTCAACAGTGGAGTGGCCGTTCTCCTGTAATGCCGTCGCACAGGTTAATAATTTCGCATGTCTCGTAGTTAAGTTTCGAATTGTGCGCAGGCACAGTATAGGCTGTTCACGGTAAAATGAGCACTTTTATAAGTCCTGCTTAAGATCTACTTGTATGCACATTGTGTATTCTTCCACCATATCTATAATGTTGCCATGGGCCTGATCATTTTATTAGTACGTCGGTCAAGGGCAACTGTAAAATGTTTAGAAAAGTTAATATTTTACAAATGTTTTTATTGTTATACTTATATGAATTCAAAAAACAAAAGTAAAGTAAAATATTTTAGTATTCACAAATGTTTGCGCAATACTTGTAATTTAACGTTAACACACGGAACTACTTTCTCTCTGTCGTATAAAACTCTACTAGGCGCGTGGCAGTCAGTGTGCCCGTTAAAATATACGCAGGTAGAGGCAGTGGAATTTTTCCAAGGATGATTTCAAAAGTGCTCACTTTACCGTGAACAACCTTTATGAATAAGGCAGTCAGCGAGTCTTGGTTGCCACAAAATAACGTGAATTTTGTAGGGCATTATTCCTAAGATGTAATTTTTTCTATACGCATTATTCTTCAGTAAGAAGAAGTAGCGGTCAGAATATTCGCCTCCCACCTAGGCAAACCGGGTTCGATTCCCGGTCCCGGATTTTAGCATGTAGGAATCACGCAGGACGATGCCGCTGGATGGCGGATTTTCTCGGGGATCTCCCGTTTCCCCCACCCTTGCATTTCAGCGCTTCTCCATTCTCACCTCTCTTCACCCTCGTCGGCTCTCAAAACCTCGATGTTCCTGGCCCCCCACACATCTTCACCCACTCACTTCAGTAAGACGCCGGGGCTCGACGGTGCAGCAGACGGTGGCGCCGCTGCGTCAAGGGACGACAACAGCGCGGCGGTGGCCACCCCTCGCACCCGACATAATAAAACAATGCCCGCCGACAACATTAATTCCGGCGGTTCGCATTTGACGGTCGTAAATTTCCAGGGCGGGTTCCGGGGGAGCAGCCGACGCGCGCACGGGCTCACCTAGTCCGCATTTTATCACCGCGCGGTGGCGGGGACCGGGGGGCGCGCGCCCCTTTATTGGCCGCTTGGAACTCGCGGGCGCCTCGCCGCCGCTGTAATTGCGAGGGACGCTTAGCCCAAGAGCGTCAGCAAGGCTCGCGACGTACAACGCGCTGTGATCACTCGTGCTGGACTGACTCGTAGGTGCTGGTTCTAGGAGTGAGTGAAGAGATTTGGACGGCTCTTAACAGCGAGGTATTGAGAGCCGACGAGGGTGATTGAAACGAGAATGGAGCAGCGCCGGAATGAAAGGGCGAGGGAAAGGGAGATCCCCAAGAAAACGTGTCGACCAGCGGCATCGTCCGGCATGATTCCCACATGCGAAAATCCGGTACCGGGAATTGAACCCGGTTCGCCTAGGTGGGAGGCGAGTAGTCTAACCACTGCACCACCGCGGCATCCCGGTTATAAGTGGCCGCAAATGTTGTGGTATTATCTATTCGCGGTTTCTTCACACTTTTTGAATCAAACTTTTGAAAAATCACCCCTTGTAGGACCTACTTGGTTGTTTCCAAAATATAACATGTTTCACAAGCGTCTTATACTTGTTTTAACATCACAATACCTTAATATTTTATTAAATTGGAATTCTACTAATGTTTATTTTATAAATTATGTTTAATTTATAATTAATATGAATAAAAACAGTAAGAAAATAGGTGTTTTTGCAATGCCTAGTAAGAAATAGTTCTCATGAAAATATTATTACGCTGATTACGCATGAATAGGGTGCGCTGTCCTTTTAGTGTAATTTTGTAGACTCGGTTAAGCTCATATTGCGTGAGAAATATCTGGGAAGTAGAACTTAAGCAGGGCTTTAGATAAGTTGGAAGTAATCTTGAATGGAGTATACCCCTGCTTCCTTAAAAATTATCAATAGGGTGCTCAGTCTCCCTTGATGGTCAGGTAGGCACATTATAAAAAAAGTAATTTACGGGCACAAACAACCTACACTGATAAATACTGCTGAGGTTGCAGGTTAACTCTTTCAGGGATATACAAAAATGTAATATTAGGCATTGCAATGAACACATATTTTTCTTGGAACTGTACTAGTATCAGTGTAACACTCTGTCATATGTCGAACCAATAAAATCGTGTTTGTGTTTTATGTGATTGTCATCAACTGCTTGTGCGACTACGGAATGTAGTCTAAACAACAAATGATGTCTCTCACTAGGCGAAGGATCTCCCTTATTGACCACAATGCCTGAAATGGTTAACAGTATATTACGACATGTCTGACTGCGAAGAGAATGCAGTATTCGGATGACCAAGGAGTGGATGTTTCACTTTAGCATCAAGCATATCAGACACGAATACTGGAAACGCCGGGTGATTTGCAGCTTGACATGACAGCCGAAAATTCATTTTTCAATTTGTATATATGAAAGTATACTAACAGGATTGATGTGCAACAACGAAGAACAACTTCTTTGATGTGATAGTTTTTATTTATTGATAGGCAACATTTGGTAAAAACAGTTCAATACAGAGCTACAAAAAAAAAAAAAAAAACAATGACAATGATAAAGTAGCCCAAACATTTCACCATAAAAACTTACTCCCCAAGGTCTGTAGTTGTTGACAAGTAGGGACGAAGTTATGATCGAATAACTGGAAAACAAAAAATTCATTATTTAAGAGAGAAGTATTAAAAAAAATTAACAAGGAATATTTGAAAGCAATGTTGGCAGCCATGACAGCATATAATCTGAAATGGAACCAGTGCATTTGAAGGAAATAAACATTACCAAAACAGACAGCAGAAATAGTAAGTAGTCATTCAGGGTCTAAATTGAAAATAGTCTAAATTGAAAATAAAAATATAAAAAAATAATATGAACAGAAAACAAAGAAAAATTGAAGAAAATATGCAAAAGGTTTTTTCCTAATGTTGGAGAAGTTCTCTATGCCTGAAACTAGGTTGGGACAGCCGTTGCAATGAACTACTGTAGATTTTTTTTTTCTTTAAGGAGAGCCCCGTACACAATGTGGAAGCTAAGTTTAAGCCAGTGTAGTTACTACTACAGTATCCTACAAATAGTCTATTCCATATACGCAATTCAAATACCGGCAATTAGTTTATTATACAAATATTTAAACAAAAGTAATGTAATAAGATTTTTCCCCATCGTGCCCAACCCCTGGGGCATTACACGATTTTTCATGAATGAAAACAGAAAATGAATTCTAAGTAATTGTTAACACTTAACATATTCCACAGTCGGGTTTTTATGAACCTACAGTACACATCAAAAGTTTAGTACAACGCAAGATATAAACGAAAACGTCAACTTTTCATGATATCCTAACCTACTAATATTATAAATGCGAAAGTCTGTGTGTGTGTATGTATGTTTGTTATCACTCAGCTCCATAACGGCTGATAGCCCAGTCATATTAGGGGTTTCACCTCGGAATGAAAGATAATAAGCTGTAAATTGGTATAAGCCTTTGTTTTGTCGTTCTTAATGTTGTCTCAAAAGTCACCAATGTTATCGTGTCCGCGTCTTAAGATATTGAAGGTCAAAGGTCATAAAAATCGGTTTTTCGCGAATATCTCGCTTTTTATTGCTTAAATAAGATTTGCACTTATTATAAAAGTTGTAGAATATAAAATTCTCTACAACTTCTGTTTGAACTTTTTTTCATACGATCAACCATTTCTGCGGTAGACCCCAAAGAGTGCGCCGCGCACAGTCATATATGGTCTAATGCAAGGTCAAGCAAGTTTTGACCAATATCCTCGTACTAAAAAACACATTCTATTTTTACACGCATTTAGTGGCTGTGACACGACTTCTGCGCTATTTAAAAAAGGAAAAAAAACTGTTACTAGAGCATTGGAGAAAATTCCCAATTTGGATAAGTTGGTGGAAGTATTCCAACAAGAAAACTCCCCCGTAGAAACATTATTTGAAAATGGACTGCGTATCTTGTTGGCATTATATAATGCTCCAAAATCTGAGGACAACATTGATCATTTCCGCTACACGCAATTCATCAAATTAACGAAACTAAATAAACCTGTACAATTGTCAACACTTCCACCAACAAGTGTAGCAGCTCATCAACATATAAATCGTGTCTACTACCAGATTCAAACGTGGTTAGGGAAGGACTTAGAACCTCAAGAATGGGGCTGGATGCTTGAAAATGAAATCCTGGAGCCCATAAGAACGTTATTGCCTCCAGCACCAGCCGAAATACTAAATATAATATTTTGCAATTGCAAAAACGGTTGTGGTTCCCGCTGTGGATGCAGAAAATCAGGGCTACTATGTTCTTTAGCTTGTGGCCAATGCAATGGACAAGCTTGCCTCAACGCTTCACTATATCCAAGTAATCCCGATGAAGAAAGCGCATACGATCCTGAAATTCTGGAAGGTTTGGAGATGACTATGACCGATAATGAGGATGATGACAATGAATTAAACATTTTCGAGCGACAACAAGAAGAAGATGACGAAGAAGAAGAAGATAACTAGCTTCCATTTACAATTTTATTATAATTAAAATCAACAAAAATTCTTTTAATATTTGAACTCACATTTCAATAAATGTATAATAAGCTATATTTAATGATAAATAAATATATGTATAAAATATATTCCCTTACTGGCTTTTTAAATTAAAATATAACTAAAATATACATTCCAGAATTATTAATATACTATAGTTAAATATAAATAATTAAGTCACTTATTTTAATTAAATATAAATAATTTATAATAAGTACATAAATAATTGGCATTGTTTAATAATTATACTTTTTTAGTAAATAATTTACTTTATCCAACGTACTGATAACCGTAACTCACGCTTNTTATACTTTTTTAGTAAATAATTTACTTTATCCAACGTACTGATAACCGTAACTCACGCTTGACCTTGCATTAGAAGATATATGACTGTGCGCGGCGCACTCTTTGCGGTCTACCGCAGAAACGGTTGATCGTATGAAAAAAAAGTTCAAACAGAAGTTGTAGAGAATTTTATATTCTACAACTTTTATAATAAGTGCAAATCTTATTTAAGCAATAAAAAGCGAGATATTCGCGAAAAACCGATTTTTATGACCTTTGACCTTCAATATCTTAAGACGCGGACACGATAACATTGGTGACTTCTGAGACAACATTAAGAACGACAAAACAAAGGCTTATACCAATTTACAGCTTATTATCTTTCATTCCGAGGTTGACCCCTTTTTTTTACCTAATATGACTGGGCTATGAACGGATTTTGATGGAACTTGGTATGTAGATACTTTAGGTCCTGGAATAGGACATAATATACTTTTTATACCGGTAAATTGTATGGGTCCTGTGTAATAACAACGAAACTTAATTCTGCAACGGCTGGGAACGTGACCGAACTCAGCTCCATAACGACTGAACAGATGTTGATGAAATTTAGTACGTAGGTACTTTAGGTCCTGGAATACGACATATGATCCTTTTTATCCCAGAAAACTGTACGGTTCCTGTGGAATAACAACAAAACCTAATTCTTCAACGGCTGGGAAAGTGACCGAATTTTTTTTCCTCAGGTGTCAGAGTTTATCAGGCCGTCCAAGAACATCTGAAATGGCTTAACGAATGCTATCAATCGATAACAACCGAAACCGAATATTTAACGTGCCCTCCGAAGTCTGGAAGCGCTCAGATATTATGCCACTAAACGGTTACCCATCCAAATGTGTGCTNTATTTAACGTGCCCTCCGAAGTCTGGAAGCGCTCAGATATTATGCCACTAAACGGTTACCCATCCAAATGTGTGCTGCTGGGAACGTTGCTTAACTTTAGTGATCGATTAAGATCCCTTAGCAAAGCGCAAAAAGTAGTACCTAGGTACACTTGATGAAACTCGCGTTTTGATTTTAATGCATCGACGCTGGAAAGCGGAAATGTGGCAACTACGCGATAGTTACACAGATACACTCCAAAAACAATGTCCTACTTCTTGGCTATCGGGTAAAAATATTTCCTTCCTTTTGGGTTGCCGTAATTAGTTAAAAACGTAGGCCAACATAGCATAATTTTATAATTCTGTTTTCACATAAATGAATTTTCTTTTCCCCAATTTATTTATTAGTGTATCACTGTAACACTCATTTGCACCCGGGTGAATCCGGGCCGGTTGGTTAGTCATAATCAAAAACGGAAGTTTGAAGGGTGACTTTGGGGGCGCGGAGCGCCACCCCCTTAAGGGGTAGAATGCTGGAACAAAGTTTGTGCACACCTTTGAACCTTCCTCTTTCGATCCTCCCCCCTCCCACCCCCTCAACATCTCTTCCACCCAGGGANTCGTCAGGATTTGAGGATTTGGACACTCCCTCGGTTCAGAGTTAGGAAAGCCCTTTTGGATAAATGTCGGTAACATAATCGCGTACCATAATATGTACCGTTACTATGGTACAAAATAAGTGGGCCCATATTTTGTTTACCATAATTATGGCACAGTGTACCATAACGTCGGTATTTTGTACGATAATTTTGAAATTCGTACCATAATGGATTCTACACCGCCAAACTTTACATTTAGGCCTAAAATGAACATGGTTGGGCCGTACAAGTATTAGATCTACACCACACATATCGGTATTTCGTACGATAATTTCGGAATTCATTCCGCAAAGGACTTTACACTTATAGAACGTGATGGAGTGCCCAGTGGTTGGGGGCGAAATTGCAACCACGGCTCTCCTATGCCTCAATGGGACTTCTTTAATGCAGGCTGTATCACATGTGGTCACATATGTGATGTTGCCGGTCCCAAGCCTGGATAAATGCAGAGGGGGTGTGTTTGAGGTGTAGGCGTACATCTCAAGCACATAAATAAGTACGTGCTGTATACGGTCGTGCTTTGTGGAGGGTGTGCCCGTGGTGGTGATCACCCTCCGTGGTTCTGATGGAACCCTGGCACATTGGTGTGCCTGTGGTTATGGCCACCCAGCCGAATACAGATGTGCCGGAGGATGTGCACGTGGTGGTGGTCACCCCCACGGTTCCAATGGAGCCTTACACATAGGGGTGGCTTTGGTGATGGTCCCCTACTAGCCTTGGCTTAATATTACGCATGGAGGGTGCATCTGAGGTGAAGGCCATCCTCCGAGGTTCAATACGGGCCTCATGCATGGGCGTGGCTGTGGTGCTCGCTTACGTCCATGTATACAGGAAGTGTCAGATGTGTGGGGGGTTGCCCGTGGTGGTGGTCACCCTCCATGGTTCCAATGGAGCCTTACATATAGGGGTGACTTTGGTGATGGTCCCCTACCAGCCTTTGCTGGATATTACACATGGAGGGTGCGTCTGTGGTGAAGGCCACCCTTCAAGGTTCAATACGGGCCTTATGCATGGGCGTGGCTATGGTGCTGGCCTAAGTCCATGTATACAAGAAGTGTCAGATGTGTGGAGGCTGCGTCTGTGGTTATGCACACAGTCCAAGGATGGCTGTGTCATATACATGTGGTCTGTTTGCAGTGTGTCATATGTTACCGATGGGTTTCTTTTTGTTACAGATGGTGCATAGTTCGGTGTGGCCACTGAAAACTATATTTGTGAACTTTGACATTGTGAGACTTTTGCAAGTGTTACTTGGAAATCGCATCGCGATGCCCAAGATTAAGAAGTGGCGAAGTCCTGCCACCCGGTCTCAAAAGGAAAAGATGGGCATAAGTAAGCATTTGTCATGAGCAAAGTGTTCTGAACCATCATACAGTGTGTCAGGTGCATCTGAGTCTGTACCATCGCAGGTGACAAACAAACCATCGCAGGTGATAACTCTTGTTTCTGTGAACATTGACTTTGTGAAATAATAATTTGGGAAGTCGTGTGTGTGAACATTGTGTGTGTGAACATTGACTATGTGAATTTGTAATTTGGACATTTGTGTCACGATGCCAAAGGTTAAGAAATGGCGAAGTCCGGCCACCCGGTCACAAAAGGACAAAAAGTGCCTCAATAAGCGTTCGTCAGGAGAAAATGTGTCTCAGCTATCAGACAGTGTGTCCGGAGGATATGAGTCTAAAATATCTCAGGTGTCAACACCCGTCCGAGGAGTGTGACCTCGAACAATATTTCACGACAGCCAAGTGGCAGGGCATTCCCACGACCCTGATCCACCTGTTGTGCAAATAAGGGGAAGGTGAAAAAAGCGTTCGCCTGTGTGGACGTCAACACCCATCCGAGGAGTGCGACCTCCAACAATATTTCATGACACCCAAGTGGCAGGACCTTCCCACATCCCTGATCCACCTGTTGTGCAAACAAGGGGAAGGCGAAAAACACACTCGCATGTAGCCTCTGATGCTGGCCATTCACATGCTCCTATACCTCCTGTTGCTGTGCCTTCTGACACAAGCATCTTAACAGAGTCAATCGTGTTGGATGACGAAACAACCAAGGGTTTGCTGGGGCCCTTTTACGAAGAGGAAATTGCACCTGTGCTCATCCTCCAAGAGGAACAGGTGGCTCTTACAAGAGCGAGACCAAGAACGTATCATTCACGGCACTACCATGCTGCCTGTAGAGGTGGGCCAGTTGCTGTCGAGGCACACGACATGGGCCATATGGATAATGATTGTCGGCATTGCAGTGCACTCTTTTTTGCAAGTGAAGGCATAAAACACGATGGCATGTACACCATGTGTTGCATGAGGGGCAAGGTCCAGCTACCTCTTCTCGGTGAGTGTCCTGCTGTCCTACGGGAACTTCTCACGGGCGATTCAAATGAGAGTGCTGATTACAGCCAGTTCATCAGGAACTACAATGCAGCATTATCGTTTGCCTTATTCTGTGCAGACGGCTTCGTTGAATCCCCTGGCCGATCTGTGGTATACATTTCAAATTCACGGACAAGTGCATCATCTCACCTCTGGGGCTGCACGTTTAGTGGAGGACACAGACCCTTGGTATAATCAACTTTACTTTATCGATGTGGATGCAGCGAATGCTTCCCAGGTGCATTATCACAATCCTTGCCAGCTGGGAATTTTGGAGACGCTTGAAAATCTTCATGGTGAGATCAATCCTTTGGCACAGCTCCACAAGTCGATGCATCAGGTGATGGTGTCGGAGGAAGAGGAGTCAAGGCAGATGGGTCGCCCTTTGAGGCAGGTCACCTTGACGATCAAGCCGGGCCTGAACAAGGATCCCAACATATACAACCTTCCTGTTACTCTTAATGAGGTCGCAGCGATTTTTGTGGGCGACGTCCCATCCTTACGAAACGATATCAGGATTTATCCTGAAGATAGGCCTGTGCAGGCAATAAGTCACCTCAATGCCTTGGCAGACCCGATGACTTACCCTCTCCTGTTCCCACACAGAGAACATGGGCACACCTGTGGCCTCAACCACTATTTAATTGTGAGCACGACTCGCAACACAGTAACCTGCAATCAGTTCTATGCATATCGCATAATGCAGAGGCACAGGTTTTCAACTCTGCACCATTCCGGAAAACTCTTCCAACAGTTTGTCGTTGATGCTTACTGTAAGGCGGAAGTCTTGAGGATATGGTACATAAGGCAGAACCAAGACAAGCTCAGAGTTGAGGAATGCCTGGGTCTTCACGAGCATGTGCAAAGGAAAGCTGATGCTGCTCATGTCAGAGTGGGCAAAGTTGTGATACTTCCTTCATCTTTCTATGGGTCGCAAAGACACATGTATCAATGCTATCAGGACTCGGTAGATATCATGCGTCACTTTGGCAGACCAGACATGTTCATTACTTTTACTTGAAATCCGAAGTGGCCGGAGATTGTGCTGTCATTGGAGGGCCGCCAGCAGGCATGCCAGAGCGTCCTGATGTTGTATGAAGGAGTTTTCAAATGTAAATTTGATGCTTTAATGGATGGCATCCACAAAAAGCAAGTGTTTGGCAAGGTGGATTCCTTCACTTATACAATTGAATTTCAGAAGTGGGGACTGCCCCACGCTCACATCCTGCTCATATTTGTAAAAAAGCGACAAGTTGGCGATGACAGAAACTGCCGATACCGCTGTCCGAGCTGACATCCCGGACAGAGAGGTGGAACCTGAGCTATACGCATTGGTGAAAACCCACATGCTGCACACCAAGTGAGGACCATCTGCACACTGCTAGAGGGATGGGGGTTGCAGGTTCCACTTCTCGAAGGCTTTTCGGGCAGAGACTCTGCTCCACTATCGTGGCTTTGTCCAATACAGAAGACCGGACAATGCCGCTTCTGTTACCATCGGCACCAAGCTGTACGACAACTGGCATGCCGTGCCTTATAACCCATATCTACTTTTGAAGTATCAATGACACACTAATGTTGAAGTGTGTTCCTCGCTTCAAGCGACAAAGTAGCTGTACAAATACACCCATAAAGGACACGACTCTGCAGTTCTGCAAGTCGGAGACATTGTCCATGACGAGGTAACATCTTACCTCGATTGCAGGTACGTCAGTTCACCAGAAGCATGCTGGCGTTTGTTGTCATACAAAATGGCAGACAAGAACATAATTGAGTTCAGGCTCAACATTCATCTTGAGAACAGGCAATCAGTTTTCATTGCCGACAATGATGTAGCTGGTGCATTGGAGAGGGCGCGTGACAAGCACACGCACCTCACAGCATTCTTTCTTTAAAACTCTGAGCACAAGTTGCATTACCACCGTGGTGGCTGTGAGTGTGGGGCAAGGCCGTGTCCACTAAACCTGACATATGCCCAGTATCCAAGCCACTTCTGTTGGCTCGAGAAGCAGCATATCTGGAAGGCAAGAGAGAAGGGTGGATTCAATACAATTTCTCGGATTCATCAAGTAAGCCCTCAGGTGAACGAGGAGCTACTTTGCCTTAGGCTGCTTCTGCACAATGTGAGAGGTCCCACCTCATTCGAGAACCTCCGCACTGTGCGGCATACTGTACATCCATCGTACAAGTTGGCGTGTCTCGACCTGCTCCTGCTTGACAGATACGACATATACCAGGTCATCATGCACGAAGCTGCAAGGTGGAGCATTCCTGGGGGATTGAGAGTTTTGTTCACCCACATTCTCATTCACTGCAACATAGCAGACCCAATGCTAATGTTTAACAACCTTAAACCATATCTGCTCGATGACACATCTGACGATGTAGAGGCTTCTGAAAATATAGCACTCATCCACATTCAGTTCAGGCTGGGTGTGTTTAACAAATCACTCGTCGATTTCGGGCTTACATGCCCCAATTTCAGCAGTGTACACGACCTGCCACATTTTGAAGTTGAAACAGAACACAATGAAGGTGAACGCATGCGTTCTGTTTTGAATGCCGACCAGGCAGTTACCTTCGGCGAGGTGTTGGCTGCAGTTGCTGCTGCTGACGGTGGTGATGAACCCCAGTGCAGAGTTTTTTTCGTAGATGGTCCTGGAGGCTCGGGGAAAACGTTCCTATACAACTGCATCATACATTGCCTTCGGGCAGAAAACAAAGTTGTATGCCCCGTTGTTTGGACAGGCATGGCCTCAATACTGTTGTCAGGAGAGAGCACTTCATATGCACTTTTCAAACTACCTGTACCGGCCATGCAAGGGTCCGTGTGTGGCATCTTGGCACAGTCGGCAGAAGCCGAACTATTGAGGAACTGCAGCCTCATTATATGGGACGAGGCACCCATGGCTCCGAAGGATGCACTGCACTGTGTTGACAGACTCTTGAGAGACGTTACCCAGAACGATCGCACCAAGTTTGGAGGGAAGGTCATCCTCCTCGGAGGTGACTTCTGCCAAGTTCTACATCTGGTGAGCCACGGAGGCAGCGCAGACCAAGTGAATACCTGCCTGAAGAACTCCCCACTGAGGCCGTTTTTCAGAAAGCTGCTCCTCAAGAACAACATGAGGGTCAACCAAGGGCAAGAGGAGTTCCAGCAGTACCTGCTGCGAATCGGCGAGGGGACACTTCCGCCCATCCCCGGCCTGCCCGATGGCTACGTGCAGCTACCTCAGATCTTAGTGCTTCCCCACAATGGTGACATCTGCAGCCACGTCTTCGGACATGAGGTGCTAACTGAGGAGGTACTGAATGGTGTCCAAGTGTTTCTACTATGGCTGTGCATTGACAGAGTGGTTCCTGTTGCTACAAAAAATGTGTGCTCTTATGATTGCAGATCATAAGCGCGAGGGCGATTCTCTGTCCAAGAAACGAAGATGTAGATGACATCAACACCACCATGGTGTCCCGCCTGTGTGGAGAGAGCAGAACATTCCTCAGCCAAGACCAGCTGGAGGACAGCGAAGGTGATTCCATGAGTGTCCCGGTAGAGTTTCTCAACTCACTGACTGTGTCATCTTTACCGCCACATTCACTCACTCTCGCAGTTGGCTGCTGCATTATGTTAATAAGAAACCTCGACACCAAGCATGGACTCTGTAATGGGACCAGGTTGTTGGTGATCAACATGTCCGATTATGTCATTGATGCAAAGATCATCACTGCGTCTTACAAGGGTAACAGGGCCTAACATTCCCAGAATTAAACTGTTGTCTTCCCCGGCTGACTTTCCTTTCTCTTTCAGTCGCAGACAGTTTCCTGTCTGCTTGGCATTTGCCATGACGATAAATAAAAACTAAGGTTAGACACTCGACCGCATAGGGATTTACCTTCCAAATCCAGCGTTCAGCCACGGACAGCTGTATGTCGCACTGTCCCGTGCTAAGAGCGTCGACTCTGTGTCGGTGCTGGCTAAACCATCATCAGGCATCGTCCTGCAAAAACATCACCAAAACAAAACATTCACTCTGAATGTGGTATACCAGGAAATTCTGGGCTAACCTCTCCTAAAATAAATCACCTCTTCCTTCTTATAATAAAAAACCTCTCCCATCATTAAAAAACACCTATTCTTAAAAAAAAAACACCTCTCCTTCAGGTTCTTCAAAAACATCTGTCCACCTGCTCCAGGCAAATTAACAAGTGCATCTCTGCTACTCTACATCGAATGCTTTGACCTCCTCAATGGCACACGATTTGCCGAAGACTTGACTTCGATCAAGTCCGTCGACATTTCTGTCTGCTGGCCAACGACATGTGGAAGGGTCCTCGGCACTGCAGCTTAATATTCTAAAATAGGTGGGTACATATACCTTTCCCCATTTCCGCGACAGAACACATTCTCTTCTTACATCACATACACAAAGTATTAAATACTCACTTGCCCACAAACGAATACACATTACAACACTTCATTCATCACCTGTAATGCAGCCTAAATCACTGTATGTTAGCATGGTTCACACGCGGTGATGTTGCCGGTCCCAAACCCGGATAAATGCAGAGGGAAGGTGAAGCTAACGCACCATGAGATGCGACGTTAGCACACCATGTAGGCGTGGCAATGGTTTTAGCCCTCCATAAGGTGAGTTCAGACGTGGTTCCCGCTCATCTCAAAGTCCCTTTAGCCTTAAGGCTATACAATTATCATACAAGGGACTCGGATCAAACAGACCTTAACGAATCATATTACCGAAAACGTTTTGTGGTTCTTTCCTGGGTCTGTAAGTTTAGTGTTGGGACGCGAGGCGTCTACAGACGACTCATACCCCGAGGATGGCGAGTTGTACTCACCAGGCCAGTTACCATGCTGTCACCTGTTGGGACTCACACCTGCTTTGGGACGGGCACTTATGTGATACTGTGGTAGGTAATTACATGCTTTCAAACACACCAATAATTCCTACCACGAGGTGAAGTTAGACGTGGTTCCTGCTCACCCATGGAGGTTAGCCCTCCATAAGGTGAACTCTGATGTTGTTCCTGCTCACCTTCAGGGAAACATTGCTTCAGCAATTCTGGTAGGCTTCAGGTCCGTTCCCTCGGGTCATATGGTTTTAGAGTCTTATATGAAGAGATATGCCTATGTTCAACTTAACCTGTATTCATTTTTCGTGTTCATGTTGCTGAATACTTCATGGAAACCTAACATTGCGTTAATGGGATATTCAGCAACAGCGGACTGTATTGTAATGTTTAGTTTTTGTATCACAAGTGTACTTTTCTGAGCGTATTTTGTAATGTATAACATGATTGACTCATGTTCAGGAAATTGTAGGTTTGAGGGAGGTTGCCCAATAGTTTTCCGTTACATTCCAGGAAAATAAAGGCGCAGATATTTTGCATGAATTTTCCGAATCCCTCACCAATTAGGTCAAATTCGTGTGGTTGGCCTTTGTGCACAAAATACAATTATTTTACTGTTATTAATTTTTTGAAAGACTTTCAAGCACTGCTAACAGAAATATATTTGTTAAAATGAAAGTCACAAGGGAGAAATGTCACTTGAGTTACTGAGGTGTAACCAAGTTTACTCGTAGCCGTCTTACACGGTACACATGGGCGCCGGCAGCAGGGTGCAAGGGGGTGCACAGGAAAGAAAATACATATAAAAATTACATTTTTAAAATTAAGTTACTGTTTGAATAAAAACTGAAGACGTCTAGGTTGCTGTCCAAATTTGTTCATCACCTTGTCAATAAATTCAGTATCCTCCTCTACTCTTTTCCTGTGAACACTGAGCATGCACAGGCCGCTTAGCCTCGCGTCTCCCATCGTTGAGCGATTCCACGTCTTGACACGTCGTAACGTGCTAAATGTACGTTCAGTGCTACATGTTGTTGCTGGAATAGTTAAACCAATTTTGATTGCCTCACATACCGCTGGGTAAAACGGAGTGGCTTGAGCAATTACATCTGCGTATTCAACAACAGATTCATTAAAAACCGCATTATTTTCTTAATTTGTCTTCATCATCTCGTACCGCGTGGTATCCTCGGCAATAAAATTATGTAGAAGACCTCCGTAGAGGTTCTGTATATCTTCTGCTATCGCTAAAAATGCTGATTTGTCTAATTTTCTCATATTTTCTGGGTGAAGCTGCATAAGCGAAAATGCTTTCTTGTGTGTTGAAGAAAATCGATTTTTTAGTGAAGAAATAATAGAATCTAAGTATGGGATAAATATAGATATTCTGAAAAATTCTTCCACATTTTCAGATGGTGGATTTGATCTGTAAGTCTGTTTTGCCACTACTCGAGGACGCTTAAAGTCAACATCCAGTTTTTCGCAAATTTTTTGAGCTTTCTCGAAAATGACCGCAAACTCCATAGAGACATTATCGCGGTGAGATTGAAGTACATCAGTTAATTTATTTACGTGATCGTGTATTGCTTAATATTCATATTTACTTCTTGTAATTGATTGCACACGGGTTCAAGTTTGGCAGAATAGGCAGCAATTCAATGTATGTTGGAGTAGTTGCAGTCGTGTAGAGCTGATACGCTTTGGTTTTCGTTGTAGAGTTCGGCGCGTCCTGCGAAAGTTATTCTAAAACTTGTACAATAATCAGAAAGTTTTCAGAACATTTTCTGATACTTTTGTACTTTGCTGTCCAACGCGTTTCACAAATTAGAGGTATATTTGGAATTTTATTCCGCCCCAACGTACTCTCTCTAAAAAAAAATTATAATGTCCTTTGTAGTCCCAGCAGTATTTCTCACTTCGCCGACAGTATTCAGGTTATTAATGACAAGATTAAATACATGGCTTGCACAGTGGAAAAATAGGGCTGAAGGATATTTATCATTAATAATTTTCTGAACACCACCTATGTGACCTGCCATTGCAGCACACCCGTCGTATCCTTGGCCAACAAGTTTATTTAAATCAAAATTACAATCTTGCAGGAAGCGAATAATAGTTTCCGAAATGGCTTTTACGTTAAATTCTTATACCGGTACATATCTGAGGAATTCTTCACAAATTATTGGTTTTTTATCATCTTTATCATAACGTAGATAGCGAACACCAATCGATAATTGCTCTGTGCCACTAATATCAGCAGTCTCATCAGCCAAAACCGATAAAGCCGAAGCATTTTTCACCTCCTCAATTATTTTGCTTTTCAGAACATCGGAACAAATTTCAATCAATTCGTTTTGAATTTGATGCGATATGTATAAGGAATTTTTTGCTCCTGATTCTAAATGATTCTTCAAAATCTCGTCTCCCGAGTCAACTCGAAAATGTAGCAGGTCTGTAAAAACAGAACCCTCGTCCACTTTCCCACGAAGTGGAAGGTCATGTCGCCCGCAAAATAAAATTGTTGATACGATAGATCGAAGTTTTAAACGATTTTCTTCAACTTCCTTGTGATATGCCGTATTTAAAGATTCATGAACGCTTAGTCCCCTTCTATCCATGATCTTTTCAAATGTATTTGACGAAGCCAGTGTGTCACAATGCCACTTACTTGTCGCATGGGACTGTGCAGCTTCATGAAACTTTTGATATTTGAGGAAAAGGAGAAACTATAAACTGTCCTTGTAGACCGCGCTGCACTGGAGGCCGAAATAAAACACATATCCTAAACAGAGGTCCCTTTGCTATAGCTGAGTAGGCTAACCACGGATATGTTGTAAGCCATTCATGTCGGAAAGCTCGTTTAGCATCAAGGTTAACGCCATTTTTAAAATTGTACGTTTTACTAGGGTTCCAAGGATGTCTTAGTAATTTCAAACGTAGATCATCATAGACTTGATAATCGAGGTTCAAACACAACCCAATATCCAATAATGAATTAGTTGTGCTTCTGCTAGAAAAATCGAGCGATGCATCTGCTTGAAAATCTTTACGCGCAGAGCTGGTACCTTTAAGCAAAAAGGATTCTTATATAATAAATAAATTAATCAATTAACGCATTCAGAAAAGAATAAAATAAAAAATATTTTATGAAACGATATTATGTATAGTTTACCAATTTTTGTGATAACAAATCAGTTAACATTTAAGTAGTGATTTTAAAAGTTTTTATTAATTTATAAAGCTTTCAATTTTTAATGTATATTTTTATAACTTCTATACATAATCGTTCTAGAGAAAATAATACAAGAGTTTAAATAATGAATGATAAGTTGCAAATTTAGTTGAGACTTTTTTTTTACTATGTTTTATGGGTACTGGTTACTATTTTTTTTCTTTCAGTGTAGTATAACAAAAATGTGAATTATTTTCTATTATTATTTCGTTGTTTTTGAGTCTTATTTTCCTCTGTATGCGGATAATAAACAATGCATTAAGTGATTTGGGTAGAAACACCAACACGACATACCTGGACTATCTAGTCTCTCTGTATCCGGCCTGGATGTCTTAATATGAGGTGAATCACCTTCATCAGAATGATGATTACGTTTTTTTTTTTTTTACAGAAAAACGTCTTATGTCACTCATAACTTGAACAAAAATTAATAAGCTACACAACAAATTTCCTAAAAAGGACTATAAATAGAGTCGCTGTTTAAGCAGATTTATTACAGACAACTGATTTGCGCACTATCGACAAACACAATTATTAATAGGAACAATTAGAACAGCGTGAACTGACGCGGTCGCAGGCGTCGTGCGGCAGCGGGGATTCCCCGAGCAATATTGCCAACCATCGACTACAGAGATTAAGTATGTTTTCGATGAGCGAAATATATTCAATCAAATACCCGCGCGATTTGAATTTGACATTACATTTATCTACATAATATACATGTATAATTCTATATTTTATATTAGTTAATAGTATAATGTGTAGATGCAGATGCACCTCCCTGAAAGTAATCCTGGAGGCGCCCATGACGGTATAGTTAGTTTGGAGTTAGCTTATCCGCAGTATGTACTGGGTTCAAGAACATATTATGGTGGAACATAATGCGCCTTTTTAAAGTCAGTTTAGCTTTGCGTAAGCGCTTACCGGTCAACCTACAGCCTTACGGGGAAGGGTGTTGAAAAAACTGCAAAAAAATGTTTCGGGATGACCTCACAACTAAGATCTTTGCAGAGGCAGATCCAATTAAGCAGCAGAAAATTGGAGGGGGTCAAAGTATACATTAACCCCCCCCCCCCAAATTCCTAAAACTATCACTTTGACATGAAAGTGTTCTGTAAAGGTTTTAAAACTGAACTGAAACAATATAAGAGTTTTTTAAAATACTGATTTCACGTGATTGATTTAATATACTATTTCCTGAAATGATACTGAGACAGTACCCTTTTTCTATGACACATGACGTGGCTCAAACGTCTACATCAACACCTGTACAATAGCGAAGTGCCCCCCCCCCCAAAGCAAGTCTAGATCTGCTCGTGTCTTTCAGGCGTCATCTCCTGTCTGCTAGGCTCTCGATTGGAATCTATTGTAAACCGGGGATTTTTATGCGGTTTTTAGATACACGTGTATATTAATCTAGTTTGCAAGGGCTCAAATTCCTCCTCGTTAGCAATTAGACATGAATAAAGCTGGCTCTGACATCCCAGCCTTCAAGTCGAATACTGCTAGGCACGCGGAACGTATACACGCAGAACATTAGTGATCAAGAGTTGCGCAATTTATTAATTTAAAAAAAATCAGTTTCTATGCACAGCATTTGTTATTCGTTGGTTTGAAGGACATTCATAAAAGTTATCCTTAACACCATGGAACAAGATTGCATAACAATTCCTTGTGTAAAACGAGAAAGAAGACAAAATACGACCTACAAATATTACTGAGGGGCAGATGTTTCTTTGAAAACAGAGATTTAAAAATGACTATTTCAAAATAGTTAATAACTAATTGTGATAAAACATCAAATCCATGAATAAAAAATTGATTTATTGTCCTAAAGAAATGCCATTTATAAAACTTGGTATGGTAACTTTATTCTCTTTCATAGCAAGCAGGTATACAACCACACCATTTCAAACTTTGTAGCTTTGCCATCGAAGTTTCGCAGATTTCAAATATGAAATCATGAAAAATCATTGAAGAATTTGTTACATCTCAAGTTGTTTATAATGTTTCGAAATTAAATTATTTGAGATATCAATTTTTGCGGACGTATTCCTCCATTAACAACAACTTTATATTATAAATCGTATTACATTTTATACATCATTTTGCACTAGTAATTATCTCACAGCGATTTCACATTGAGTTGATAACTCTCACTAACAGAAAGGCATTTCTAGGTAAGTAGAAATAATAATGGAAAAGTTTAAGCGAAATGTACTTATTTTGACACTTCTTCTATTGTTCACTTAACGTTCATTTTTGAATAACCATAAACTAAAAGCAAATCGTACGTGGCTTCTGATTCCGAAATGAACAGAAAAAATTATGAAAGCACGAAAAGAACAGTTAATTGCCATTTTTTCCCCAACTTTCTAACACTAGTAGTTTTATTTTCACAGTTCTTAGAAAATGGCTGAGACAATACCAGAAATCCGTTAAATTTGTAATAATTGTCGCTGTGTTTTCATACAGTTACAAAGCGATTACGAAAAATCGTAGAAAGGTAAAATACAGGAACACAAATATTTTGCAAAGTGAAAACAAAAACACAAATAAAATAAATAAGTTTACAAATGGCCAGGAAAATTCAAATTTCACCCGGGCCAACCAGAGACGTCTAAACAAAAGGGGTGGAATGCCTCTATGTTCAGAAAATATTCAAAGTTATAAAATAGCTTTTCGTTCGTGGGAAAATCGAGTGGTATGCAAGATTCATAGAGGCAAAGAACAGTTTTCGAATTGGAAGGCATAGTCTCGTTCACGAGGTGGGGGCACAAAATACGTTAAGAAACAAGAAGTCTGAGCGCAATTTGGAGTCTCCTTTTCTTTGTCACGTGAGTTTGGGAGACAGCACTATTTGAATTAGATTTTACAATATTAATGCAACCACTGCAAGCATAAAGTAAAAGGCTCACATAATCCAACTAATGGAAAACTAATAACCATTTAAATATAATTTCTAGCTCAAACGGGTAAAATCGCTACATAAAATTTCATACCATACCATAATTTCGGAAGGTAGGCATTTTACAAAGGAAAAAATAATAATATGTGTTTATCTGTGGCTGTACGCGAATCATGCTTCAGGACAGAATACCAAAGTATTTTATAGTAAGTTAAATAGTAATTTCCTTAAATAAATAAAATAACGTAACTTAATTCAAGTACGCTTACGCATGATGGCGGAAGAAAGCTGGCAGCTTCAAGAACTTAATGCACGGCCAAGGAATTATTTTCATTTAATGTCTTGTTTTACTCAATAGATTAGCCGAGATGGGCAGCAAGCCACTCTGCAGTAATTTAATTTTTAAAGAGAAGATTTTCTAACAAAGCGCTAACTGGTTATTCTGTGCCATTAAGCAATTTGTGTATTGAATTTTATCGGAATCATGTGAAACAGCTGTATAGATACATTTAAGACGATTTTTTTCTTATTATCCTCTGTAAAAATGGCAAATGAAATAACCCATCACGGAAAGGAATAAATGTTCCCTGTTTTTGTACTGCAGAAATTTAAAATTTATCTGTTTCGATGGCGTTAGAGATTTGTCAGAAGCTAATATTTCTTAAAACCACACATTTGAAAATAAGTATTTACATTCCATGAATGCCAGTTTTCCCCATATCACTACATATTTTGGTATTACACTTGATAGGAATCAGTTTAAAATTCTCTGATTTATAAGACATGTGATGGGTCTACTGGCGACTCTTACAAGGCAAGTAATATCCCAACAGCCCATACGAAATCGAAATGAAAGAATGAAATGTAAACACTACAAGCCATCCTTCTCGGCCATTCACTGCTACAACTGGCGTTTTCTAGATCACCCAACGGTTTTGTAAATAAAACAATTGAAATATGCGTGATAGCAAATTACATTTGAGAAAAACTATTGTCGATGTTACAGTTTCAATTAGTAGAAGCCAAACACCATTATCTGTATTTACAAATTAAAACATTAATAACTATATTGTTCTTTACTAAACGCAGAATTATATCAAGCCAGGTGAATATCCTGGAAAAAAGGGTGATTNGCAGGTGACCAAGCAAGCTGTAGTTCTCCCTGAAATGTCATTGTTTCTAAAATCATTTGCTTTCAAGCCTTCATTAAAATGACCCGAGTGTCTGTGTCAGTAGTGAATGTCACCCGACAAAACAATGCTTGAAGAAAAATGGTTATGCGACTTTCTGTTCTAAAATGCATGTAATTTGCAATTGTCTTATTTATATTTTTTGTGAATTGTTAAATTATCATTACTTGTTCATTATTGAGATAAGCCTCTTCTTGGTACGAGAATAACGGAATGTGGCACAGGAAAATAAAACGCCCACATATGGAGTTCTTCGTTCGCAATATATGCAGGAATTACTTATCGTATGCATGTGGGTAAATACACTAAACGAAAATTAATAAATGGTAATTTTAAATAAGAAATAAACGTTTTAATGTTTGCGCTGCTTCTTCCCTTTCTCGGTGACTATTGCTAAAACTTAAATGGGTGAATACATTGTTACACACAACTCATTCCTATTCCTATGGCAGATCCAGTAATGTAGTCGTCTGTAGGTGTTTAATTAACGCAGTGTTAGTACAAATTCATAGGCGACCTCTGCTAAACTTACCACTCACAACTATTTCTATGATTCTGCGGCGAACATATTACGTACGACTTGTAATGGACTCCGAAAGTAACCGCGTGCCTCGTCGATCAGTTTCAAAATCTTACTATACGCTATTCACACTTAAATGACAACTTTCGAAACACCTGTTTTGGATCTACTTNGATCAGTTTCAAAATCTTACTATACGCTATTCACACTTAAATGACAACTTTCGAAACACCTGTTTTGGATCTACTTTCTTTTCAAATCTGTATCTTTCTGCCATATATAATATTAACATTGTCATGGGCCTGATCACTTTATTCATGCGCTGCATTGCGTCTAAAGATAAATATTGTTTTGCGCATCAGTTTTACCATGGAATCATGTTTTTATAGGAAACATTTATTCAAGATACTCTTAGAGAAGGAAACAATGTTAATGATCCTCGTTGATTTTTCCTATCATTTTTTATCCTCGAAATGGAATGAGAAAAAAAAGGGGGAGGGAGGAATTTTTAAGTGAAGGTTCAAAAGGGAAACATAGTACGAATAAGAACGGAAGTTATGGTGGTGGTTGTGGGTAGGGTGGGAGTGCGACTGCAGTATGATTAGTAATGATGTTCTTTCACTTTCATCCCTTAGGCAGAAAATATATTTTCCAACTACTAATAAAATACTCATGAGTAATTATGTAAATATGTTCGACGAAACGAAGATTCTTTATCAGTGTTGGATTGTTCTTATCATTGTAAACATACATGTGCATCGTTCAGTTATTTAATATGAATTCACAATGTGTAGAGATGTAATGGCTCATTATTTATTTATATCAAAACTCTTAGATCCTAAATCAAGAGATCTTTGTTATAAAGCAAATGTATTAGTACAAGCATATTCCTTCCTGCAAAACAGGCAACAATTTTTAAAATAATGGTTTACTGCTTCATGCCAGGAGGCCTATCGAGAGACTGGTTNTTCCTGCAAAACAGGCAACAATTTTTAAAATAATGGTTTACTGCTTCATGCCAGGAGGCCTATCGAGAGACTGGTCACTTTCTACTTTAACTTGATTTTACATATAAAAACGACACAATCGTTTATAGATTTACCGATATTATAACCCGAAACCTTATAGTCAGAAAGAAACTTAGCGACCTTCTAAACTATAAAATTCTTGAAATAGGTAACGTGCCAGTTATGTACGTGAAATTGAAAAATGTGGTACATGGTACCNTTCCTGCAAAACAGGCAACAATTTTTAAAATAATGGTTTACTGCTTCATGCCAGGAGGCCTATCGAGAGACTGGTTACTTTCTACTTTAACTTGATTTTACATATAAAAACGACACAATCGTTTATAGATTTACCGATATTATAACCCGAAACCTTATAGTCAGAAAGAAACTTAGCGACCTTCTAGTAGGGCACTGAGGTTTTTCACAACGCTGAAAATTTTTTACTNGAAACTTAGCGACCTTCTAAACTATAAAATTCTTGAAATAGGTAACGTGCCAGTTATGTACGTGAAATTGAAAAATGTGGTACATGGTACCAGGAGTCAAATTTCCGGTACACGCACCAAGTTTCTGGTACGCATGGCAACACAGATACCGCTTTGAATTGTTGAGGGGGGGGGGGGAGAGGTTTCCTCGGCGTTGCGGTCGGCGGACCAATCAGCTGGCCCTAATGACGTCGAAGTGCGGGAGCAAGACTAATTGGCGACGAGGACGGGTGCGGAGGAAGTGGAAGCGAGGCGAGAGGAATTACGGGGCACAAAAGACCGAGCCTTGCCGGAGGGGTGGCCGAAGGAAGTGAAGAGGGGTAGTCTTTATAAATTAGCGCTTTTCCCAAGGCTCCGCTCCTCGGGCTATTGTCAGCGCTGGGAAGCGTCCACGTGGCTGCCACGCCATTGTTCCAGACAACACACGAGCCTCGCGCACAAGGCGAGAGCTGCAACTCCCCGACGAAAAAAAGAAAAGGAACCTAATCACTGTCATTTATTTGCCCAAGTAGCCTGTACGACACCATAAACGTTAGATCACACGTCATACCACTTTCTTATGCTGGCAGACAGTGCCCACGGTAATTAAGTGAAAAGTTATTTTGGACACACGCCATTCCAGAGCTTTTTTGTATGCTACGGAAAACCTGCAACATAACGTAAAAGTATACAGAGAACAAGCAAAATACATGTAAAACTTCATAGAGAATTCCGTAAAAGAAGGGTCTTTAAGTACAATCGAAATGACACAAGAAAAACACAACAACGCGTAATCACATGAACAGAACGAAAAATGTATACACATCATTTAAAGACTGTACTATCAATGGTGTCGGTGGCATATATTTTTATTTTTAATATAGGACTGGCTTACATATTTACTGGCCGAAATTAATTTCATCGTTACTACAAATAAATTTCACGCCACACATATATTTGTCAGAATGTGAACTATTTTAACCTTGGCTGCTTAAAAACCAAATTTTAAAATCAATTTCAAGTAAATATTCAGCAGTATACACATCACGCATACCTATCCAGAAATATGATTTTATACCCAACATGTACGTGTGGCGACATTAGAAATGAACATGTGAGCAAAAATAATTCTTCTTCAATACTGATAATTAAATTTTTTTTAGGAAAGAAGTCTTTTACAGGGGATGGGCAAAATAATGTGAACACCATGCAATATAATACATTTTGTTGCATGTTGGCAACACTGCTTCCGTGTAAATAATGCGACGCGTATGTATTGCACAGTTTACGTGCCAAGTCTTGTAGGTTATATTTCAGTGTATTATACGCTTTGTTCTGCGACGGTTAAAACAAGCGATCGGTGAAATGTGTGATCTCTCAGACTTCGAAAGAGGGCAAATCGTTGGTGCTCGGTTAGCGGGAGCGTCTGTGATGAAAACAGCTGAATTGTTTAACGTTTCACGAGCGACAGTATCCACGGTGATGACAGCATACACAAAACATGGTAAAACATCATCGGCGAAGAGCAATAGTGGGCGAAACCCAAAGTTAACAGGCAGAGACCGACGAACATTAAAAATAATTGTAGCCTGACAACATAAAACTAGCGCGGCAAAAGTGACAGCAGAACTCACTTGAGTAATACTGTTTCGACAAAAACAGTACGGTGGGAGCTCCACAAAGCTAACATTCATGGAAGGGCTGCAATTGCGAAAGCCTTTATAACGGAAGCAAACTCTAAGCTGCGAAAGAAGTGGTGCCACGATCATAAAACCTGGACACTTGATGATTGGAAGAATATGATATGGTCCGATGAATAATCGTTTACATTATTTCCTACAAACGGCCGGGTTTATGTATGGAGAACCCCAAAATAAGCCTACGATCCAGACTGCCCTCTTCCTACAGTCAAGCATGGGGGAGGTTCCGTTAGGATTTGGGTGGCTATATCGCGGTATTCAGCTTGNTATGATTTGGGCGGCTATATCGTGGTATTCAGCTGGTCCTCTCATTCACATCACTGGCCGGATTACTGCGAATGAATATTTCGACATCCTCAATGATGAAGTTCTTACTATGACTAGCATATTACTGCCAAACATTGCCATATTCCAAGATGATAATGCGCCCATACACACAGCCAAAAATGTTCAGTCTTGGTTTGAGGAGTATCAGAATATCATCAAACATCTTCGCCAGACCTCAACATAATTGAACCGTTATGGGGAGTTTTAGAGCAGAGAGTGAGAAGCAGATTTTCATCTCCAACATCATTGAAGCAATTGGCGGATGTTTTGGTACAAGAATGGGACAACATTCCGTTGGAAACTATTCAGACACTCTACGAATCTATTCCGCGAAGAATTGCAGCTGTTCTAAAAGCAAATGGTGGCCCAACACCTTATTAATAAATAAATATTGTGTATATGCCACGTGTTCATATTATTTTGTCCATCCCCTGTATATGTATGCCTATATGTGTATATATGTGTCTGTGTATCATATGCTATTTCAGCATCCTGCATTATTTTAATTGCAAAAGTTGTTTAAGAATGCAGAACTTTAACTTCGTGTCTCTTCAGTAAGTATTCATTTTCCCTATTCCCGATATGAAGGTTTGAATGGCAGGGCCGTTTTTAATCGTGATACATCACACATCGGCCCCAGTTCAAGACGAGCAATGACCTTAAACAACGTCTTATGTAAGCATTCAAAAAGTGCCTATTTAAACAAACTGATGGAACCATATTATTTTATGGTTTTTTTCATGTGTAGTGCTGTTGTGGTGATACAGCCTTGTCTTCCATTTAATCACAGAAAAAATCATTAAGGAAAACTGAGAGTGGAAAAAAAAGGAAAGATAAGCTAATACAAAAAATTACACCAAAAAATTACAAAAAAAAAAAAAAAAAAAATTGGAAATATGTATTTGTACGACAAACATAATGAGTAACGATAGATTTATGGACGCCAGAAGATAAGTATTGCAAGTAACAAAGTTGACATAAATCGAGGTTGCTAACAAAACCAACCAACAAATTAAAGTAAGTACTCACGTTGTATTTAAAGTACAGAAAAAAATGTGTTCTATATATTAAAAACATGTAATTAATAAAAAAACAAGATATTATTAGACACCGATGAATGTAACAAACAATAAATAGCTGTACAAAACAGAAAGAAAAGCAGCCAAAAATACTGATTGCCAAAAATTAAAAGAAGAATAATTAATTCTATGCCATTTTCAGCAGACCAATTTGAGATCGCTTCAAAGTGAAGGTTAAATATTAATTACAAGCTTACTTTCAGTAGACCAAATAGAGATCTCTTCAAAATCCAAGTTAAACTCTGCGAATTTTTGACAAATTTGGTGGGAGAAAACGAAGAAAACAACTGAAGGTGTTAGAGCTGTGGAGATTATATCTGCATATAATGAACTGTAAAACTGGCTCTGCCAGACAAGGAGTCACTACAGCAGCGCGACCATCCTTTCGCATATCTCCCTCGCGATTGGTCTTCCCCCAGGTCCCTGACTTGACCTCCAGTCGCCCTTGCCCACTGTCGATAGCAGTCAGCTGAAGGCACTGTTCATGGAACACAGACCCGAACATGCCGCTCGTCAAGAAGGAGTAATCCCTTTTTCAATATACATGACCCTTCATAAAAACCCACATAAATATTAAACATAAGCTGCAGTATCAAAAGACACACCTCACACTATTGGTGAATGGTTTTCAGTCTCATCAATGTGAACTGGTAAGGGCACAGTTTACATATGGGATTTTTAAGATTCTCTGAAGGTGTACGAACAGTGGCAGCTCTGAAAATACAATCGCTACCATGATGGCAATGCTCTTCCACATTAGTGGAGGACTGTTGTCTCCCTTGATAACAACCAGAAGTCCATGTTTGATGTTCTTGTAGGTTTCAGACCACTTAGAATATTGTTGTAAGTGATTTAAATAGTCATGAGACCACCTGTTCCAAAAATGTTGAAGTTGATGTTGTATGTGCTGCCATCTGTACAGAAGGCCAAGCCTTTCATGGGAGAGGTTAGGTTCAGGGATGGCAGTGATTGGACATCCAATGAGGAAGTGACCCGGGGTGAGAGGCTGAGTGTCATTGGGATCATTGGACTAGTCAATGGTCTTGAATTTAGACATCCCTCAATTTGTGTAGTAAGTTTAACTAGTTCTTCGAGAGTTAAAAGTGCATTGCCCATGACACATCGTAAATGGTTTTTCAGAGACTTCACTGTAGCCTCCCAAAGCCTTCCAAAGTGTGAGGCTCATGGTGTGATAAAGTGCCATTGCATACCTTCAACTGTAGTGAAATGGTTGAGAGACTCAGTGTGTTGTTTTGAGGTAAAAATGTATATAGTTCTCTCAGCTGTCTTCAGCTCCCACGAAATTTGCCCCATTATCTGAATATATGTGAGTACATCGGCTTCTAGGTGCAGTAAATCTCTGTAGAGCTGCAATGAATGCCTCCTTTGTAAGGTCAAAGACCATCTCTAGGTGAACAGCCCATGTAGTCAGACTCACAAAGATGGCAACATAGCAGTTGATGATCGTTATACTTCAATACAGTCCTGACTTAATGTACAGTGGTCCAGCATAATCAACACCGCAGTTAAGAAAGGGCCGTGCAGGAGTTACTCTTTGAGAGGGATGCTGATGCATTAGCTGTTGTGCAGCCCTGGCACTGAGTTTCTGACAAGTAATGCAGCTGTGTAGAAGCTGTCGAACAGTGTGCTTTGCATTGGCAATCCAGTATGCTTGTCGGAGTGACGAAATCAGTAGTTGGCTTCCTGCATGCAACATGCATCGATGTTCATGTTAGCTGATTGGTTTTGTAAGAAATTTTGTTCAAAAGTAGTATAATTTGATGTTTCTGGTCTTGTAGAAGTTGAGATTGGTGAAGTCGACTTCCTACACATAACAGTCCTCTGCATAGAAATGCAGTTGGTGACCTTAGCTTACTGACCCTATTGATTGACTGACCTGCCTTCAATATTCGGATTTCGTCTGAATACTCCCTGTTATGTTGCATCCTTATGCATCTCGGGAGCATTTCTTGTAGTTCGAATGGTTCAGAAAGACCAACAATTCTTTCTGCAGAATTTATGCGCAAGTTTGATGCAAATCTTGGACAAAAAGATAGAACTCGCTGCAGTCCCACCAATGTCGAGCTCTTTGGATGACTTCTTCTTGTAAGTGTGTGGTCACAAAACAGTTCGCATCCCTTCTTACTTCAGGGATGTCCTTCAAATTGTTTGGAACTGATGCTGGCCATGTTTCTGAATGCTGTTGTAATCATGATGGACCATTCCACCAGAGTTTGTTTGCAATAATGTTCTTTGGGGGTTGCTTCCCTGGATATGATGTCAACTGGGTTGTCAAGTGAGAATATATGTTTCCAGTTTGAGACAGCAGTTAGATTTTGATTTCAGCAACTATGTGGTCAACGAAGATCGTTCATTTGTTGGGAGAGGCTGAAATCCATGCCAGCCAGCACTATAGTGGAATCTGTACAGAAATGAATCTCACTGAGTCTAAAATGCAATGCATTCATAACATGTTTGACCATTCTTGCTGACAGAGGAGCAGCTCTGAGTTCAAGTTTAGAAAGTGATAACCTTTTTAAGGGCGAAACCTTGGATTTCGAGCATAGCAAATTGACAGTTTTGCAATTACCTTTAGAGGAATGCAGATCTATGCAGGTCCCATATGCCCTCTCTGAGGCATCACAGAAGCCATGAAGTTAAATTTCTTCAGTAACTCCTGTCAAGTACCAGTCTATTGATCTTTATATCTTGAATGAGAGGCAATTGTGTAAATATTTTTCCACTGAAGCATAAGATTTGGTGGATGTTCTTGATCACAGACTAAACCATCGTGCCAAAGTTTCTGGAGAATTATTTTACATGATGTTATAATAAGGCTGATTAAGACCATGGATCAAAGTTTGATGAAATGGCTGCTGACATATTCCTCTTAGTAAATTTGTGTGAACAGGGCACGAATTTGGCACAACCTACAATTTGTAACTGATTTGTTGTGGGGTGCCATAAAAGCCCTAATGCTTTCCGAATTTTCATTGTTGTCCAAACTGAAAGGATATTGAGTTTCCTGCCAATTTTGAGGGATAGCCTCCAGTAGTGCATGGCGATTTGATGACTACTTGCGGAGTTGGAAACCACCACCACTACTGAGTAGCTCTATTAACTGGTCTTGTAAGTGAAGGGCTTCTTCAACTGTATCTGCACCAGTCATACAGTCATCGACATAAAACTCCCGTTTGAGTATTTCTGCTGCTCTTGGGAATTGTTTTGCTCCATCTAATGCTAACTGATCAAGGCATCTTGTGGCTAGGAAGGGTGCAGATGCTGTGCCATACGTCACTGTTGTGAGGCAGTATTCCTTAACAGGTTCTGCTGGAGCATTTCTTCACAGAATCCGTTTTAGGTTGCAGTTCTCAGAAGAAACTCTTACCTGCATATATATATATTTTCTCAATGTCCGCTGTGAAACACACCTTTAATACATTGAATCATAGTAAAACGGAGAATAGGTCCTGTTTGACATTAGGCCCAACTAGCAAGATGTCATTAAGTGATAACCCACTGCTTGTTTTGTTAGATGAGTCAAACACAACTCTGACCTTGGTAGTAGAGCTAGACTCTTTGAAAACTGGATGATGAGTAAGGTAGTATATCGGACTCGAGTCTGTGTCTAATTCACTTACAAGTTTCATGTGCCCTAGCTCTGCATAGTCAGTAAGAAAGTTCTTATAGTTAGCCTTAAGTTAGGGGTCCCTCCTTAATCTCGCCTTAAGTTGGCAGAGTCTGGTTAGTGTAGTGTTTCGCGAGTCTCTTGGTTTGCAGGGATCACTATTAAATAATAAGCAAACAAACAAATCTTCCACTAGATTATCTAGTTGTGGTTTGCATAAAAAACTCTTCACATTTTCGTTTCTCAGCTGTTCGCACAGGGTTGTTTAGTTCCTCCATTTTCCAAAACTGTCCTACTTGTTGATCAATTATCATTGTCTAGAGAAAGAACAATTGTTGGGGCATTGTTCTCTGGATACACCTTGACTCGAATCGTCCTGACAAGATCCAACCAAGCTCAGTTTCTTGAAGTACAGGATAATTTCCTGGTTTGTCCTTCGTCCATTTCGGAGAATGTAAAATACCCTGAAGTGGAATGCAATTGTGCCTTTACTTGAGGTCGAGGGTTTGCACTAATGATTCAGCAATACAATTATTTTGTGACCCTGGATCAAGAAGTGCTCTGCAAATATGGAAGCCTCCCCTGCTGTCACGAATTCAGAGCTGTGGACAACATAACTTGTGGTTGTGTTGTTTTGAAGGAACAATAACTGCCAATGAAATTACCCTGTTTATAATCTCTGTGTGAAGTATTGTGTGTATTTTTTGAGTCATCACTATGTGACCTTTGAAAAGACAAAAGCAGTGATAGACTGTGTCCATCACCACAATACAGCATGGTGTGGTGTCGCAACTACGGACTCTGCTGGAGTCTGGAGTACACTGAGATGCACTATTTCCCTGTTGCAGGCAGTTGAAACACAGGCCATGTTGCCTTACAAATTCTACTCTGTTTTTACAATCAGTCTGCTTTAAGCTGTTACATTTATATAGACGGCGAGTAACACTGCATGCTAGACATGCACCCTTGACCACCACATTGTCTGGAGCTTTGTTCGTTTATGTCATAGTTGGGATCATTTGGCTTACCTTTAAATTCGGGGGCACATTTAATAAAATCCATTGCCTTACATATTTATTCGAGAAACTTGCAGATATCTATGAGCCTTGGATATCCTTCACTGAGGTATCAACCTCCCGCTCACGTCTAGCTGTCCGTCAACTCTGTTGAGAACAAGCTGCGAAAGTAATATTTCTTGAATGGGAACATCCAGTTTGAGTGCCTGTAAGGCATTTTGGTTACTAAGTACCTGGTTAAAATGAGATCTGAGACATCACCGGTGCGTAATCAGCGAGTTTCGCGTGAACGAAAGAAATCTGGCCCTGCGGAGGACCAATGTTAGAGATGTGGAGATTATATCCGCATGTAACACTGTAACACTGGCTCTGCCGGATTTATATTTCACACCTTTTATTTTTACATTATACAAGGGGACACTACAGCAGCGTGACCGTCCTCTCGCATATCTCCCTCGCGATTGGCCTTCCTCCTGGTCCCAGGCTTGGCCTCCAGTCGCCCTTGCCCGGTGTCGATAGCAGTCAGTTGAAGGCACTGTTCATGGAACACAGGCCAGAACAGAAGGTAATAAGCATAAAAATGGTACTGGGTATGTTTTAGCGATTTACGCAGATCATTGATAATATACAGCTCTCCGGTTCTGACATTATGGCNAAATGGTACTGGGTATGTTTTAGCGATTTACGCAGATCATTGATAATATACAGCTCTCCGGTTCTGACATTATGGCAGTCAGATTACTAGTTGCCAGTGATATCACTTTGGCACTTTTGATACAAGTTATAATGTTTCTATTATTTTATACTAGTGTCTTGTGAAAATTTATGTTACGTGGGAAGAACCGAAGTTAATTATGAAGACAGAATACATAATAATACAGTTATTAGGAGTTACAGCAAATATAAGGTATTGGTGAGGGAGATCCTAATAAATTACAATATATGACTAACCTGTATAATACCGTCGTCGTAAGCTGAGAGTTGTGTCGGACAGCGGCGAGCGGCATGCCAAGCTGCATCTTTATGTCTTCATCTTCGTGGGTTCACAGACAGACAGACCCCGTACAAAGTTTTGGTAAGTATTATATAGTTTCTGGTGGCGTAATTATCCCAAATACCGTGCCGCCGGGAGGGGAGCTACGCTCGAGTTTAGCTGATATGTTTTATAAACTATGATTGTTGTAAAGTGTTTTTGATTCTTCGCCTGGCCTGGATACCGACGCGTCTCTGCAATTCGCTAGGCTTGTCTGCCTTTACTGAATCATACCAAAGTGTAACAAACAAAGCAAATATTTTTATTGAGAATTACAACTGTATTCCAGTTTAGCCAGCAACACGTCATGGTCCATGTAAGTAGTGTGATATGGTATGTCCGAGCGTACATGGCATCTGGCAGTAGACTAGTGTACTAACTGCAATCTTGATTCCGCCATTTTGATGATCTTAACAGTTTACCTTAACCTCCATATTGGGTTACCTTGACCTTTGACTTTGAACTTCGATGACCTTGACATCCATCCACCATCTTACATTGTCTCATGGACACCATCTTAGACGTCACCTCATGTTATATCATTCCACATCACCATCTTGTTTCTAGAATTTTCTATTTTCCTGCTCTGTCATTCCACCTTGGTAGCTCCTGCTCTGTCATTCCACCTTGGTAGCTCCTGCTCTGTCATTCCATTTCGCCTATTTCTCTTTCTCCAACTAGACACCATCTGCTGTTGGCTGACATCTTGTATGTCTGTAGGCCGCCGTAGTGTTTCGTATTCCACCATATTGGTTCTAATATCATCTGCCAGGTGGTGATAGTATCGGCCACCATCTTGGAAATTTCTTTCATGCCTACCAAGGGTTGCCATATTGGTTCCCCCACTGCCTGCTAGGCAGCGCTAGTGTCGCTTTACATGATCGGCTGCTAGGAGTACTTGTGTCGCCTGGAGGCTAAGAGCGCTGTTCCATGTTCTGCATGCAGTTACTCGCCTCTATCGATGTGAAACGGTTTAATACAGTATAAAAAGCTGTGGAGGTGAGGAGCGGCGAACTGCCATACTGTAGAGTGGTTGACAGACACCCTAGTCGACTAAGCCACCAGGATATAAGTGCTAGTACAGGTCT
>NQII01000305.1:1346268-1448309 GCA_002778355.1 Clitarchus hookeri
ATTGAACTGTTCAGCAAAACAAATTCGTCTACTATTTGCTATAGTGTTGACTACATGTTTCCCGGCCCGTGCAGAGACATTGTGGGATAATCATAAAGATTCAATGAGTGATGATATTTTGCATCAACATCGTTCACGGTGCAACGATCTAACAATTCCATTCAGCGACGNTCAATGAGTGATGATATTTTGCATCAACATCGTTCACGGTGCAACGATCTAACAATTCCATTCAGCGACGCTATGCACAATGAAGCATTGATTGCTATTGAGGATCATTGCATTATGATTGCCAATTTACCACTCACTCATTTCGGTATGCAATCGCCAAACCGAAGTGCATCTGATTTACTGAACACTGAAATGAATCGTGAACTACAATACGATACTAAAGAATTGGCAGCGATTGTTACTCGCACTGTCCCACTAATGAATGAGGAACAAAGAACTGTTTATGACCGCGTTATGATCGCAGTTTCGGCAGGGCAAGGTGGATTCTTTTTTTTGGACGCACCGGGTGGAACTGGCAAAACATTCCTTATTTCGCTAATTCTCGCCGAAATACGATCGAATAATGGCATCGCATTGGCGGTTGCATCGTCTGGCATTGCGGCAACTTTACTGGATGGAGGCAGAACAGCTCATTCAGCGTTTAAGTTGCCACTAAATATTCAAAATAACCCAGATGCAGTGTGCAACATAAAGAAAAATTCGCCCATAGCCACAGTCCTGAAACAGTGTAAAATTGTCATTTGGGATGAATGCACTATGGCACACAAATATTCGCAACTCCGTAACTTGTCCTGTAACTTTCTAGAGTTTTACAACGACAAACTATTTGGTGGTACTCTATTACTCCTATTAGGTGATTTTAGACAAACGCTTCCCATCATTCCACGTTCAACGTATGCTGATGAAATCAACGCCTGTTTAAAATCANTATTACTCCTATCAGGTGATTTTAGACAAACGCTTCCCATCATTCCACGTTCAACGTATGCTGATGAAATCAACGACTGTTTAAAATCATCGCCACTATGGCGTAATGTTGAAAAATTACAACTGACAGTTAATATGCGCGTTCAAATGCTTCAAGATCGATCCGCTGAAATATTCTTGAAACAACTATTAGATATCGGCGATGGAAAAGTTACTGCAGATGAAACTAGATCCATAAAATTACCGACCGATTTCTGCACAATCGTTCATTCACAAGATGCTCTCATTGACCACATATTTCCCGACGTACACACACAATACATTCATCATGAGTGGCTGGCAGAAAGAGCAATTTTAGCAGCAAAAAATGTGGACGTCAACGAATTAAATCTCAAGATACAGCAATTGCTGCCAGGGGACTTGGTGACATACAAATCTATTGATTCTGTTTGCGATGCTTCCGAAGCTGTGAATTATCCAGCAGAGTTTTTAAACTCTTTAGATTTACCAGGCATGCCACAGCATAATTTACAATTAAAGGTTGGATCTCCGGTTATTTTACTTCGTAATTTAAATCCACCACGGCTGTGCAACGGCACGCGATTAGTTGTTAAAAAATTGATGAAAAATGTAATCGAATGCATCATTTTAAATGGCAAATTCCGAGGTGAAAGTATCTTGCTACCACGGATCCCTATTATACCCACAGATGTGCCAATTCCATTCAAACGTCTTCAATTTCCAATTAGATTGGCATTTGCAATGACCATCAACCGATCTCAAGGCCAAACAATGTCTGTTTGTGGCTTAGATTTGAGCACGCCATGTTTTTCACACGGACAATTATACGTGGCATGCTCTCGAGTGGGCAAACCATCAAGTTTATTTGTATTAGCTACAGATGGCATGACAACAAATATTGTACACTCTACTGCGTTAAGGAATTGATATTGTTTTTTTGCTGCGTAAATAATTATATATTTTTCAATAAATTTTTATGAATTAAAATTATAAATGTTTGGTGTTTTGTTAATTTTATATTCCGTCATCGTCCACAGAGCTCCATGCCTCTTCCACTTATATACCACATCCTCACACACTTACAATAAGTTATAGTTATTTTTTTCTAATACTATAATCACTAGAAATACTTTTTATGGCAAAACAACGTTTGCCGGGTCAGCTAGTATATATATATATATAAACATTGTATCAGGATGGGCTTAAATATGGTATGTATAAAAATATAAATTTGTTGATGGAATTTTTTCTAGGCATGTTATAGTCATCAGGAGGGTATGTCTATTCAAGAAATAATATTATGTGCGTAACAATTAAAAGTTTTATGGCAGTATGCGAATGATGACTGTACATGGAAAATAAATTTGTTCCTAAATGCTATAGGTATGAGCTCGATAGGTACATGTTAGATATGGCCATTATGTTAACTTATACAACAGTCATGTTGACAAGGCACTGAAAATGCATAATTTTATAAATAAGAGTATAACTTTTAAACTTACATACAAAAGTGTATCGAGTGACCTGTCTATGGATTCGTATTTTCAAATATAAATTGGTTATGATTTAACATCCGTCAGTTAAACAAAAAAGAATTTTATAAATACAAGTTATGTATTTAATATAATATATTTTATTTCACTTTTAAAACTTACAGAAAAGATTATGCGGAGCAATGTGACAGTGTATTCGAATTTCCAAGACAGATTTGTAGTATGTTATGATCCAACCATAGATTATATAAAATCACGGATTTAAAAATAAAGGCTATGTATCTAAATAAATATATTTTTATTTAACTTTCAAATCAGAATATTGAGCAGCATGCCTACGGATTCGTATTTTCAGAGATAATTCGTATATCATGTCAGAAAATGTGATTATGAGGCAATGAGCAGCACCATCTTGAATTTTATAAGCATAGAATTGTGTATGTAAATATACCAACTGTTATATATCTTCGGGCTCGTGTTTTCGAGTCGAATGCAAATGTGACCGCATAAACTTGGATTATTCACGTGTGTTCGAGACCATATTTACTTTAGTAGGCATTGGCATGATCTTAAGGTTCTTTGAAGTAATTATTTAATGAGCCTGAGCCACGGATACAGAACAGTAGTTGCCTTACCCCAGGTCGTGTTTTAACTCACGGTCGGGTTTTAACAACGAAGTATTGAAAGCTGCTTCACATGAAAATAAACTAAAGTGTGTATATCATCTAATTTACTTGCATTCTGGACAAATTGAGACATTCAGTTTATCACAATAAGGAAAAAATATGCAGTGCGTCATAACTATGAGAGTAGAACATTTTCTTGTCTCCATGATTTTTTTCCCCCCATCAACTTATTGGCGAATTGACACAGCATGAAAAGTTATTCTCGGCAGGAGTCAGTCTTGGCAGGAGTCTGCCTCGCCTCAGCAGGAGTCCAAGTTCGTGTATGCTTGAAAATTATACAAGCCACTGGCGATGTGAAATCGAGTACGCCGAGTACGACTACGTGCATACCTTCACCGACTGCAAAAAAAAAAAAAAAACCATGCTATGGTGTCAAGATATTTAGTATTGGTCCACACCTGTTACCCATGTCCTAGACGGTTGTTAGAAACAATATGCATGGACAGAAACAAGGTGTTGGACAGACATAAAATGGTCACCTGTCCGCTCGTACAAACCCGAGTTCCACGTCCTAGATGATGCACAAACACAATATGACCACTGGTCCTCGCCCAGGCACCTAGATGGTTTTCACACACAATATGATTGGACAGAAACAAGATGGTGGGGAGATACACAATGGCCATCAGTCCACTGGTCCTCACACGAGTGCCAAATCCTAGATTATGGACAATCATAATATAATCACTGGTCCACACCCAGGACCCTAGATCGTTGCCAGACACAATATGGTGGACAGAAATGAGATGGATCATGAAAAAAAAGTGCGTGTGTGTAAGGTCGGCGGAAAATATCGACTGCCGAATCCTTGTAAGAGCAAAAATGTTCGTGACTATTTCTTTTTAGCATTTAAATGCAATTTTCAGTGTTTCAGACACACTTATTGGTATATTTGGTGTAAAGATACCTATGGCTGTAAATTATTTTACTTTAATGAGATTTTATACAATTGCGACAAATAGCTTCGGTGCTACGAGTAAACATATAAGCTGCTTCCATATATACTTTTGTATCCTTCAGTAATAGGTATTCATATTAAATAAAATATGGAGTCGTGATATAGACATGCAGTCGTTTGTTCCGATATAGTTGAATTCACCTTAAAAATATGCGCCAGTTAACATGCAACACAGTATACTTAATCTCTTAGTTTTAAAATCTTAACAATTAAGTAGATAAAATATTTTACTTATACATATATTTGTACATAACTTTGTATTCGAACAAGTTTTGAAAATATTCGCGACCGACGACACATAATGCGCTACAATTATGCTTGAAAAACTGGTCACTACATTTTAAGCATTCCTCTTTTAAATAAAATGTAGATACTGTAATCTACAATTCTGCCTTAATTTTCGAATTTATATATAAAAAAAAAAACTCTACTGCAGATATGCTACACAATATGTTTGAATTTTTGAAATACATAATTTTTTTAATAATTACATGTGTACTTAACATATTATTCGTTAAATTATTCAAAACAAACATTTTTGTTGACACAATCCAAGAGAGCGGATGGATGTCAAAGCATCGAAGATGGTGTATCCAAGATGATGACCATAATGCAATCCAAGGCGGTGGATGCAGGTCAATGTCAAGGTCATCCAAGATTGCGGATGAAAGCTGAAGATCATCCAAGATGACGGAATCGATATGGTGTCTATTCAACTTGTCCACTACCAGATGTCATTTGCGCTCGGACCTACCAAATATTTTACTCACGTTACCGAAGGCACATACGTCTAAAAGGGTGAGAAGCCTGACGTTTTTTTTGTCGGTGGCATGTTTAATATCATAAGTTACATTAAAAAGTGTAGTGGCAGTACTGTGGCTAGTGCGAAAACCTAACTGTTATTCGTCAAGGAGTTTAGCAACGATATATGCTCTCATTTGGCCTGGAACAATGTATTCGAGTATTTCGGAGAGCACAGGCAGTATAGAAAGAGGACGGTAGTCAGCTGTTGTGGAAGGCTACTTAATTTTATGAACATGCTACGTAAGGGCTTTTTCGGGTACTAGGAAATTGTGCTTGTTTTAACGAAAAGTTAAATGTATTAAACAAATAAAATTTTAAAGTGCTGTAAAAATAACTTAATTACACGAATGGAAATGCCGCCAGTGCCAGCTGCCGAGCTTTTAATTCTGCAAAAAGCTTAGTTTACACTTTTTAAAGTTATATTGTAGAAGTCGAATCTGTTATTCGTATATGTGTATTACGTACGTATTTTTCTTAATATAGCACATTTGGCATCTGTAGCCATTGCGAATGTAATGTTTAAGAAATGAAAGTTCAAGTTTTTTCGGATTACTTGTACTTGGTGTGTTTTATTACCCAATCCGAACACCCATATATTTCTATATAACTGAGCAGATTATGAGTTTTGCTTACCGATGTGTAAATAGTTAAGAAATTTTAGCTCTAAACTTTTTTTATGCATACACTCTTTTCATGGAACACGGTATGTTTAGAAATATTTTTTGTCGCCATCTCAGTATCACGTTTTATTGATTTTTTGTGTTGCCGAAAGGCTCTGTCGTCGCATCATTAATGAAACGATTTTTCATGTCATTCATGATGAAGGAGGACGCGTCAGACGTCAGGTTTTTAAAATGGGCGTGCACATTAAACACATTAATTAACGCACCATTGAAAAATTCGACCTGGTCGTCTAGAGTGTACATCCTTTGCGAATACTAAAGATTTCTCTTTGTATGCATTTTATTTTGTCAGTGTTACTTGCAAAATAGTTAAGCTCATATTTGTGAATATTTGTGAATATAACTTTTATTGTGTGTGAATTTACAAATAATAAAAATTGTTGTGTAAAAAGAAAAGATAATTTAAAATGAATAATTACGCAGTGATATGTTGGGCATGCGTGTAATGCTTACACAACTCCTAGTACGCCGCTTACTTTCTCTTTGCTCGTGGCGTCTAGCTGGACGGTAATGACGCCAGGCGAATCGGCTTCTCTTTGTTTTAAACAGAGCGTAGGGAAAATACTTTCATTTTTAAAATGCAATGAAAGAGTGTTTGATTCTTTAGATCAAAACCAGGTAGCTGATTAATGTGATATTTCTGACCTATTAACAGAAACCATGAATTAATTCTGAATTACGTGACGACACCTCACCCTTTTGCATGTGGACATAGACAAAGCACAAAATTTCATACCCTTTGTATGAAATAAAACACTCAAAACATAAAATACCCTTGAGGATAAAATATTAAAACTAGTCTCAAATACTACACAAGCTCATTAATTTGGTGAGTGAAAACTAAAGTTTTATTGCAGAAATGATGCTTGAAAAAATTGAGAATTCAATGATAAATGAAAAATTATTGTGTGCAGAAAATCCAGAAATATTAATTAAATCATAAAAAATTTGCTGCCGTTCAAATAAGAAAAATCAGCTGTAATAGACCTGAACTCTAAATCACCTCTCAAAATTAGCAATCAAAATTTATAATTTACGAGAGAAATTAAAATTCAGCTGGCTTATAGTATACTCAGAAATTAATCTTATTATAATGTTCATGGTTTTGCATGGCTACAGAACAAAAGATCTTATCTCCTGGCTTCTGGTCAATGTCCGACAAATAGTTACGCTCTTCATTAATTTCAGAAAATAATTTAAAATTCAAAAAAATCTCTCTCTTGAAAATTTAAGTTAATTTCTTAATCCAAACTGTTTAAAATGATTGCTGCGCACATACGTAACAGTTCTTTGAAAATTGCAGTAGCATACCCAATGTAGGACATAGTTATTCAGTACTGGTGGGGACGGCAGCTCACGTAGTTATGCGTAGCACTTCAAAACTAACCTTTTTTTTTATCACATCCCGCATATTTAAAAAAACTAGGCGCCTCTCGTACACCTTTCCTAACATTATGATGGGCGGTATGTGCAAATTAGTGAATTATTGAAGAACAAAAGTTACGATGTACCGCTGTCCATAGCGTCTAAAGAGAGAGTGTCAATCAAATGGGGTTCGCACGGTGACGCTAATTAAAAACGGAAAATTCCAAGATATTAGACACTTCCTCAGACGTGGCACTTATCTTTTCAGAACTGTATTTAAATGCATTCCTCCGTGGCAAAACCTGCGTGATTAAGCCAGGTAAAGTGCAAAGAGAAATTGGTGACAAAATAATTAACAATTCCAAAGATAACTGAGCCCAGCTCACACAGCGAAATAAAAGAAAAGAAATAGATCAGTCAAAATATGTGAAACGTAAACAATCAAGTTGACGCTATTCCCCACCTGTGGCACACAGAGTGGTTCATAAGACGGAGTTAATTCCTCCAGGCGCAGACTATAAGGTGCCTTAATGGTTGAGGGTATATTACACAATGACTTTATCACGACTTCTTAGTTTGGAACAGGTTTATTGAACGGGAATTTACTTATACATTCCCAGCACTGTTGCGGGCATTTACGTATACTTTCTGCCGAGGATTTTCTCACACATTAACGCCCTGCGAGTTCAAGGCCTTAAGGGCTGGTTACAATGTTCTGGTTACTTTTCTGATGCTGTAGGGGCATTAGGTGTCAGGACAGGTCCCTGAGTGACGACGGGGTTACTTATCTGCACATGTTGCGTGGTATTTGCTCCGGCTGTTGATGAGGTCTGGTGAACTGGATGGCCCAGTTACAAGCCCTCTGTAGTTGGCTTGTTGCACGCCGCTGGCTTCCTCTCGACGTGGTGCCCCTCGGTTGGGGCTCAACTCTCGCTCCCGTTCTCGGCGTAGGGTAGTAACGGACTGCTTACTAACCCACCACGTCCCAGTGAGGGCCCCGTGGGGCCCACCTGTCCTTCGTGGCTACAGGCTGCACTGGACAATCCCACTTGCTCGACGTGGCACTTCTCGATGGAGTTCACCACTCGACTCCGCCTTCTCGGTGCGTTGCAACTGACTGGCTGGAAACTGACCGAATTATGTGGTAACTGGCTGGCTAACTCGCGTCTCGATGTGGTGAAGCTACTCGTCCGACATGACTCTGGTAACTGTCTCTGACTCTGCCCTGCGTTTCGTGTTTCGCATCTCGCATCCCGATTTGGCTAACCCCTTAATGTCGCGACCTACTACCTTCCTGCGCATTCCAGGGTGGCAGTACCGAACTCCCGCGCTACCTACTGCACGTTGCTCCGACTGACGAACGTGGCTGTTCTTTCTGTGCGGTACTGACGAACTCTCCAGCTCTACTGACGCATTGCTCTCTCTGTGGGTAATAATTAACTGTGTGATCGTCCCTACTGACATACTGCTATGGCCGGGGGTCCGATATCCCCCGGCCGCTCTCTGCGCGACTGATTTTCAACTGATCACTGATGCGGACTAACCTCTCGGTGCGGTAATCTTCAACTGTCCTGAACTCTGTGCAGTAATGTTCTGACTGATTCGATCAACTGGGCCCCACCCTTCCCGCAAAGAGGCTTATATCCTTTCGAGCCTCCCTCCCTAATTTCCGACACGTGTCCCCTTGTTAGGGGAGGGGGTGAGGTGGTAGGAAGCAGAACAATGCGTTACTGAAGGACCGCAAAAATGTAAATATTTGTAGTCAAATTATTATAGTTTTCAAAATATAGCCCCGAAAATTCAAAAATTTTGGAATACGGGAGCCCAAGTTTCAATGCTCCTAGCTAAATTTACTAATAAAATCACATGTTATGTTATCTATATCATATAAAGAACATATTAAATAAGTATCAATGATATTTAACATTCGGTACTTGGTAATTGGCATCCTGAATATATTTTTTTAATAGGTATTGACGTTTTCGCAAATACATTTTTATTCGTCCGAGAGAAAATTATATAAATATTTGTTAGTTTCTCTTGAACTATTAAAAATGTGTTGGTATAAACATAAATACATATTTCAAAATTGATTCAGGATGCCGGTAAACGAGTACCGAGTGTTAAATATCATTGATACTAAATTAATATGTTGTGTATATGATGTAGGTTACATGACATAAGATTTAATTCGCAAAGTTAATTAGAAGCATAGAAACTTGGATTCCCATATTCAGAAATTTTCAATTTTCCGGTGCTATATTTTGAAAACGATAATCTTTTGAGTACAAATATTTACATTTATGTGGTCTTTACATAAATCTCTTTCATATAATGAAATAAAAAAAAACTATAGCAAAATACGGCCTTAACCCGTTCAGTCCCCGTGTCCACGATTGTCGACACGTTGCACATGAATGATACTAATGACCGGTACTGTACACAGCAAGGCATCAGTACCCAGTCTTCCTTATGGCTGCTTTGATTTGTGGAATAGTCTACACCTCTTTGGCGTGAATGGTTAATGCAAATATCGTCGAGCACGCAATACGTTGTTCACTGGTTGCAAAAAAAAATTATTTTGAGCATAAGTACAGCACATGCTGAAAAATTACGTGATTGCAACACTTGAACTCAGAAATTGATGTGTGACCGAAAGGGTAGGACAGCAGGGCAGTTTTATCTAAGTAACCAGTCTTGTTAAGCACTGTGATTTACAAGCGAATGGGTGTTTTGTGTGCTCATGTGTGAACGTGCCATATTACATTTTTGATTCTATTATACATGCGTTATTGCTTTTGTTATTTACTTTTTTGCTCCTTTTTAAAAGTTTTTCTTACCAAGTGATGTTGAAACCTTTCTTCCCCTGCCTTTGTTGTTTTTATACTGTTTTTTATTTTTAGCTCAATGAAAAAAAAAAAAAAAAATTACAGTGCTTTAGCAAAAAAATGCCAAATAAATATTAAAAAAATTATTTTATTAAATATGCGTGACATGTCTTGTGCTACTTTTAACCAGACCTCTCGGCATTGTGTTCTGTAATTCTGCAAAGAAGGGTAAACTTCTAAACTTTTAATTCGAATGACTGATCATCGATCAGTCAAATATTACTGTCTTTATAATGAGCCAAGAAGCTGAACATAGTGGCGAATCATTTGAATGAACTTGTATCTTAGAGTTGTATTCATACTCATGTCTTCAGAAATGACGTTTTTTTACACACTTCTGCTCTACACAAGGTCTCGACATTTTGTACGCAATACATCACGTGGGAACTCCCTGTTATCGATATTAACGAAGTAGATTTATATAATTGGTTGACGTGGCTGGGTTCTAACTTCTGCCCAGACCGTACAACGTACTAGTCATTCCTGAATTAACCACTTAATTCGTAACTCTACTTCAGTGCGAGAATACAGTTTAAAAATGGTAAACGCACAGCAAATAATTTTTGAATGCGTTTTTTGTATACTTACATTTTCAATGTTTATAAGGTAATCTGTGTTATATACGGAACCGCTTCTATGCTTCATAATTAAACTACAGTGATTTTACTTTACGAAGGTATCATTTTTCACAAATAAAATCCGTTTTACAACGCTACGAAGCTGGTTTCACGTACTGAATATGAAGAACATTATAGAAGTAATGGATTGGCGAGCGTGTTTTATGAACGTATGTAGGTATGGTCATGACTACTGGGCATGCACTTGACCCTTATTTACCTATTATCCTAGGTTAGTTTTAACTGCAAAAAACACTTTATTGTCTGCTATTATAGTTTAAGCTGGTTTAAACAGTTAAAACACGTCTTTACATTTACAAATGAATATATCTTGAGAATATAAATATTTTGCTAGATGAATAAATTGATTTAAAAAAGGATGTACATGATTATGATACTCGCAGAAGTAATAAACTAAGACCCATACGACATAATACTGCTAAATTTGAAATGGGAATCCATTATGTAGGTAGAATTATATTCAATACACTACCACAATAAATAATAAAACTGGAAAATATAAAACAAATAAGTCAACAATTAGGAAAACAAATAAGATACGTTCTACAATCTAAAAGATTTTCTCGAACAAACGAAAGATGTTAAAATTTTTTTTTCGGGAGAATGCAATATAATTTAAAATATTTTATATTCTATAAGATATGAATTGTATTACTTAACCACATTATATGGTTGCATGAATGTAATATGTGTTTTTGTATTATTGGTCAAACAATATTGCATAAGGTTACAAATTCACATATGTGCTGTGTTTAAATATATGTAAGCTTTTGGCGGTATGATGTGGTAATAATAATAAACTAACCTAGTATTATTTAGAGATTTTCTATTCCTTGTATAATTTATGTACATTTGAGATTTTAATATTGAACATCTATGTAGTTTTATACAGTTTTGATTAATTTTTGTAAATTTTTTATTTAATTGTTTTAATGGTTATTTGTTTTGTAAATAATTGTATAATAATAATTAAATTGCTATAACAAATTTATGACATTGCCTTATGTATAAGAAGTTTTTCCATCTGTATAGTGTATATGTGGGGCTGCAATAAAAACGACTGAATCTCGTAGGTAAGTCAAAGAAGCCCTGTTAGGTTGGAATTCCTAATGGGTGGGAACGCGCATGAGCAGTTGATGGCCACCCACAAACGCAAAGCCTCGACGGTCCACAGACTCTCATTTCTCCCCCCTCTCGGCTTCTTTGAAGCTAGTTTTCTGCTCCAAACACAATGTAGCTGTATAATCGATTCCTTTTGACCGTGACACCATTGAGTGACGAGACGTGTTACTAAAAGTAGCCATAGATTTTTCAGTTTCTAAAGTTTGGTCACAGTTTAAAGAATTTTCAGAGTGCGCTCTTTCACATTACGCGGCAAGAGGACTGAATCGTGCGTTCCTATCTCTCGCTGTTTTCGCCGTAAGTCGATAACTTTTCTATTTGATAAACAAACAAAGAACACTATGAAATCATGTAAACGTTTTAGCGGCGCTTATACACTCATGAGCAATTGAATGAAAGACACTTGCCGTGTTGGCGAAATGGCGCTGTGGACTGGGATGTCTTCAGGCTTTATACTGATCGTCTGAGTAACAGTCGAGCTCAGAGTAGGGAAGAAACAAGATATAAACGTATTTGATCGTGGCCAGATCGTTGAGGTCAGACGTATGATGCACTTCATGTCACGAGTGTACTGTGAGTCCATGGATTCGGGTAACACCACCACTGCCAGGGACAACTGCCGTGANTGCACTTCATGTCACGAGTGTACTGTGAGTCCATGGATTCGGGTAACACCACCACTGCCAGGGACAACTGCCGTGACGTATAACGTATAAATTACCGGGGTCACCGTCGGCTAGCTCGGTTGCTAACAGCGGATGGACAGGACACAGTGCAGCAGCTCACTAGCAAATTAAGTGCTGGACCACAACGACCTGTGAGCAGCTTTATCACCACAACCATCGTCTCGTTATGGGATACAGAAGCCGCCGCTTCAATAGAGTACCTCTGCTGACCGCACATCACAAGAGTAAAGAGAGTCGGGCGGCTCATGACATCGAGGTCTTGAGAGCCGATGAGGGTAAAGCGAGGTTAGTATGGAGCAGCGCCGGAATGAAAGCGGGGAAATGGGATATACCTGAGGAAACCCGCTGACCAGCGTCATCGTTCAGCACGATTCCCACATGCAAAAATCCGGGAGGGACCCCACCGAGAATCGAACCAGGTTAGCCTACGTTGGAGGCGAGTAGCCTATCCACTACACTACCGCGGCCCCACGCACGTCACAAGACTCAGCGAATAACGTGGGCGCGGGAACGCATCCATTAGACCCTCAACGTATGGAGAAAAATCTTCTAGATGGATGAGTCGAGGTATGCATTGGTACACGCCGATAGCAGGGCACGAGTGCGTCGCCAAGCACATGAAGCGACGAATCCCTCGTGTCAGCAGGATACAGTTCAAGCCGGTGGTAGTATCCCCGTTTGGGGCTTGTTTATTTGGGATGAAATGGGTCCCCTGGTACATGTGCCATCGTCCCTCACCGGCGAACGATACAGGAGGACTTGCTGGCAGATCATGTGTACCCATTTCTGCGCCAACAGCACCCTGCAGGAGACCTGTACCTACAGAACGACAATGCACTGGCCCACTGCTCCCGGATTGTGACCAAGTGGTTGGATAAACACTCCACGGACTTGAGGTTGCTGGTCTGGTCCCAGAACACCCGACCTCAATCATAACGAACACATGTTGGATGCTGTCGAGAGTGAAGTGCGCACCGTGGATCCTGCTCCGAACGATCTCCGTACGTTGTGGGAGGCTGTGCAGCGGTCATGGATCAGTATGGCTCCCAACCGCTTTCGGTGCCTTGTGGAGTCCCTGCCACCCCGCAACCCGCACCGTTGTCTTCAGGGTGTTAGGCATGTTTAGTCCATTCACGGTTACTTCAACCTTTTCCCAAGCCCTGCTAAATTTATACTTTTGGTTACCTATTATGTATCCTTCCGCTATATGTAAATATAAACACTGCCATGTGACGTATACGTTTTAACTGCCAAATGTTTTGTTTACTGTTTACAGCTGTTAAAAGATTTCTGTCATATTTCAAAAACCATTACGTACGAATGTTCACAATTTATGCCTTTAACCATATTTAGGTCAGATTTATGACTTTTAACAATGTCTGTATTGACGATAGTTCTTACGGTTGTTATTATTTTACATTGTTAACATATTTGTTATACAAGATATATATTTTGCCGCGACTGTGTTTAACCCTGTTACAACTGTGGGGGAAAGAACTGTAGTATTTAACCTCTTGTTATTTATATGTGTTGGGGTATTTCGTTAAAATAACGGCCTCAGTTGGAACAAATATTAAAACGGAGAAACCAGTCCAACGAAAAAGACAGTAAGTAAATTCAAACACGCAACTCGTGTCGCTTATTTTTTGTACATANCGGAGAAACCAGTCCAACGAAAAAGACAGTAAGTAAATTCAAACACGCAACTCGTGTCGCTTATTTTTTGTACATATATGCGACAAACGTAAAAGATAGCGGTGAACATGCACACAAATAGGTCTACCGTAAGTTCTATTTCGCTCACATTCTTTGCATAGGTACTTAATTTGTACGAGGTTTATTTAATTACTTATTAAAAATTTTCTGGTTAGGATTAGTCATTTGTTGGGATTGTGGCAAACTTTCAAATCACAGAAACACAAGGACGTTACACTACTGTGTTTCAAACACCTAGGGCAATGTTGCGAGGTTGTGACAAATAAACAGAAGTGAATTTAAATAATTATCTTCGTCAAAAATCATTCACGGTTAAAACTGATAAATTTTGAACGTCCAATGTTTACAATCACACACACAGGGCCAGCATAACGACCACGAATCAGCCACACCCTTTCACACGCAGCGGTTTACATGTTACAGTATATTTATTACTGCCATAGAAAACACAGATTTATCACAACATCGTAACTTGCCTAGGTAGGTTTCAAAAACACAACGTGTACGAACTTGATGTGGTAATTTGAAGNGGAGAAACCAGTCCAACGAAAAAGACAGTAAGTAAATTCAAACACGCAACTCGTGTCGCTTATTTTTTGTACATAGATGCGACAAACGCAAAAGATAGTGGTGAACATGCACACAAATAGGTCTACCGTAAGTTCTATTTCGCTCACATTCTTTGCATAGGTACTTAATTTGTAAGAGGTTTATTTAATTACTTATTAAAAATTTTCTGGTTAGGATTAGTAATTTGTTGGGATTGTGGCAAACTTTCAAATCACAGAAACACAAGGACGTTACACTACTGTGTTTCAAACACCTAGGGCAATGTTGCGAGGTTGTGACAAATAAACAGAAATGAATTTAAATAATTATCTTCGTCAAAAATCATTCACGGTTAAAACTGATAAATTTCGAACGTCCAATGTTTACGATCACACACACCGGGCCAGCATAACGACCACGAAGCAGCCACACCCTCTCACACGCAGCGGTTTACATGTTACAGTGTATTTATTACTGCCATAGAAAACACAGGTTTATCACAACATCGTAACTTGCCTAGGTAGGTTTCAAAAACACAACGTGTACGAACTTGATGTGGTAATTTGAAGTATTTTTCGGAGCAGTAAAAATTAATGCTTCGTTGAACAGCTACACGCAATTTCAAGTCGCCATGCCAATTCTGCCAACTTCGGATTTGTAACCACCCCGCCATCACATCTAAATATATTATAATCAGTCTTCAAACATTAAAATCTCTTTTCAGATGCAAATTACAAATAAAAAAATAATATTATTTTTGCTATAATAAGTATGGAATATGCTAAAATTTAAAACATCTACAAATTCCCTGCTACGACGAGCGATGCGAAACTTCCCGAGAGAGAGAGAGAGATAGAGAGATAGAGAGAGAGAGAGAGAGAGAGAGAGAGCGAGGGCGACAAGCTCCGCTCAACCGACAGCCTATTTGAAGTTTCTTCGTCGGCCGAAAAAGAAACACAATGTCACTAGGGCCTAAGCACCGTATTTTGCGCTGATATTTTTAACTGTAACAATCAACAATGTTTATATCAGGGCTACCTAAATATTTCAATATTTCAATAGGCAACGTTTAATTTAAAAATGTGATACCAAAAACTTGGTTAAAACAATATTTTAACTGTGAACTATTTCTTACTAGCCATTGCCAAAACATCGCTGCTATCATTGTTTTTAATTCGTATTGAATACGAAATAAATATTACAAGTTATAGAAGATACTAAGTTACAGTTTAATTTATTAAAAAATACAACACTTTAAAGTTAATCACTGTGTTATATATTTGTGGTATACAGGTTATTGAAAAAAACAGGTTGACATGTTATTCCTAGGGTGATTTTTCAAAGGTTCGTTTCAAGACATCCGAAGGAACCGGGAATTGACTATATATATATATANTTATTCCTAGGGTGATTTTTCAAAGGTTCGTTTCAAGACATCCGAAGGAACCGGGAATTGACTATATATATATATATATACATATAACGAACCTTTGAAAAATCATCATAGGAATAACATGTCAACCTGTTTTATATATATANTATATATATATATACATATAACGAACCTTTGAAAAATCATCATAGGAATAACATGTCAACCTGTTTTATATATATAATTCAACTGCATATGCAAACATTAGCGAGGACAACTAAAATAATAAATTTAATCTATCACGTGTCTTGCTTCAAATTAGGGCCAAAACCGTTAAAAGTAACTACAAATTAAAATAATATGCAGTTAAAAAAGTAATTTCATTGAAACATGATGCATTTAAAAATGTTTAACTCACCGTCTGAAATCACCTCAACTTACAGCTGGAAGTAAACATGGTGGAAGCCAGAGAGCACGAGAAAGCGCAGCGAATATACAACTTCGAGATCTCGCTCTTTGGCAAACTCTCCGATAAATTGAGACAACTACAGAACGTTCTCTGTGACGTCATTCTGACGTAACCGCGAGAAAGAGAGCTAGCGAGAACACGAGAGAGCGCTCTCTGGGACAATTGTGACACGGTCTAAGAGGGGCAAACACACGAACCACTTGGGTATGCATGGAATAATGAGGAGGGGGGGGGGAGTATGTGTAGTGTTGAGTTTCTGGTTCTGTTTCAGACGTTGTCATATATTAGTTGACTGCTACCCTTTTAGAATTTTTTATGTACACTATAATTCATCGTGATTTTAACAGTTCTCGTTGATTTGTATATATATCTATCAATACAGGTCGTTTTATTTAATTCTTTAATTAACTGGGTGTCTAATTTGAATTGTTTCACTTTATGATTGAAATATTATTCTGAAAAAGCCAGTTTTGCTTGTGGCGATTAAAGTAGGATGGAAATATATAAACAGAGTTTCCCCCGTGATGCGACGCACACGCTTTTTTGACGAACTGAAAGGAAGACTTTTCATTATGTAACACATTNCAGAGGTTCCCCCGTGATGCGACGCACACGCTTTTTTGACGAACTGAAAGGAAGACTTTTCATTATGTAACACATTTATAAATATTAAAAATTAACGACAGTACTGATGAGTGTCAACTGAAATGAAAACCGTCCATTTATCAGTAATATTAATTGCACTGTTTGTACGGCCCTTAATTTAATTAAAGCGTTGTGAAAATTTGAGGTGATTTGATTTAAGCAGTCATTAACCGTTATCAANGTACGGCCCTTAATTTAATTAAAGCGTTGTGAAAATTTGAGGTGATTTGATTTAAGCAGTCATTAACCGTTATCAAACAAGTGCAGCTAAATTATCTCACTATGACAGCAACAGTTTTTCCATTGAATAAATAAGACTTGCGTTTCTAACGTAAACGATAATAACGATAAGTGATGGAAACCTGCCAGGGTACACGATAAATGTCTTTATTTATTCAGTTTTGAGTTGCGGCCAGAATAGTTACACTGGCCGCACGATGATTAGTTTGCTTGCTCNAATGTCTTTATTTATTCAGTTTTGAGTTGCGGCCAGAATAGTTACACTGGCCGCACGATGATTAGTTTGCTTGCTTAGTAGGCTGTATCAATAAGAACACTCCAGAAACAGGAAATTCTGTGACATTTCGATGTTATGAAGTGTAGATATTATGTGCTACCGCAAGTCAGAATGTAGTNCAGAAACAGGAAATTCTGTGACATTTCGATGTTATGAAGTGTAGATATTATGTGCTACCGCAAGTCAGAATGTAGTCATATATCACTGCGAAACGTTCATACAGAGTTTAAAATTGAAAGCAATGTAACAAGGGCAGGCAATTATTTGTTTTGAAGTTTCTGACATTTCCAACATATATATTGATATTGGGGACAGCAGTAAAATTATATTAACATAATTAAGCCAGGTGTTACAAAACTGTGATGTTTGACCGCTGTGCAAAGTTTGTTCATGATAAAGCCATAACGTGTATCACTCAACTCAGTAATGCTAAAATGAAAAAAAAAAAAGCACACTGGTAACTACTGTAAAATATAACAGGAGCTGTAATAAAAATGGTTAATGTTTTTTATTTACGGTATTCGTTTTTTTTNGGTAACTACTGTAAAATATAACAGGAGCTGTAATAAAAATGGTTAATGTTTTTTATTTACGGTATTCGTTTTTTTTTTAAACACGGCAAAACTTTCTATTTTCTCAGATCCATAATTGTGAGCCAATTCACGTGTCATTACAATAGTATACCGGATGTCCCAAATTAAAGTTTACACTCTTTGTACGTTAATAATAAAGAAAGTATTAAAGGCAATCAGATGGGACTGAGTGTATTAACGTTATAAGGACAACGTTGGGTGTGTGCGAGCGCGTGTAGGCATTATGCTGTTGTCAATTCCATTTCCAGCCGTTTGCAGTTCAACAAAATTTTTTGTTGTAGAAATACACACCTTGGGCTATCATTCTCTATGGAGACACCCATAGCATCGGGGCACTAACAGACACGGACAAAAATTTTCGTACAGTCGCAAGCACAAAGAGAAACTATACAGGACGATTCTAAAATCATAGGACAAACATTGAGGGGTGGTAGAGCTCACTAAAACAAACAATTATTGTATAGGAATATATGGGCGGGAGTGACGCGTTGAGGCACAAACACAAAAATAACACATGAAATGCAACACATTGTTTATTTACAACGTCGCCGCTAAATGCCTTTTTACAGCAATGTTTATTATAATTGCTCAAAATTGCTACCACCAACAGTAATGCAAGCTTGGTAGCGCCGGTGGAGTGATTGGCGAACAGATTCAAATACGCCGGGTATTTCACGCACGCCACCATTGTCAACCAATCACGCCATATGTAGAGGTCGCCAAGCATGTGTGACTGTTGGTGGATGCATTTCCAGCAACTGTTGTAACATTTTCTGTACGGAATCACCCGTTAAATATGCTGGTAATGAACATTTGATGTTTCCGTTAATGTGATGTTTTTGTGTTTGTGCCTCAACGTGTCACTTCCGCCCATATATTCATATACAATAATTGTTTGTTTTAGTGAGCTCTACCACCCCTCAATGTTTGTCCCATGATTTTAGAATCATTCTGTATATTTTGCATGCTCCAGGAACAAACATAATGGTACCTGACATACATATATGTAATAAATCATATTAACATGTACACATATATTGATGTCATAGGTTTGTTTATAACGTAGTTTCTTACCAGAGGAATTCTAAGCTAAACACGAGTATTTGTATACTAAATCAAAACTACATTTACAAAACATAACTAACGTTGTTATTCTTTTCTCAGTACTTCATGTGGTTGCATTTGCTGTGAATTACCTCCCGCAACCGTTTGGCCATGGAATACACAAGCTTACTAGTTGTTTACGCACTAATTTTACGCCATTCTTGCAACATCANCGCAACCGTTTGGCCATGGAATACACAAGCTTACTAGTTGTTTACGCACTAATTTTACGCCATTCTTGCAACATCATGTCCTTCACTTGTGATTTACTGGGTATGTAATATTTCCTTACTCTTTTCTCTTTCTCATTTAATAGATTCTCAATCGAACTGAGACCTGGACACTGTGCTGGAGTTTTCAGGGTGTGTGGCATATTATATATAAAAAAAAAAAAACAGAGCCAGACAATTTATACAGTATGTTTGGAATCGTTACCTTGCTGGAACTAGCGATTGGTTCCTAAACCAAACTTCTTAATGTTATTATTTAAGTTACATTTAAGTATTCCATATAACCATAGTGGTAAATATTGCCCTCTATGGAAACTGGTTCCTCTACACCAGACCTAGACATACAACTCTAGATCACAACACCATCACCGCCATGATTAACAGTGGCTTGCAGATTCTGGATGTCAAGTTACGTCTTGGGCTTCCGCCATCCCAAATGCTACATCGCTGTCAATAATGTTAAACTCTTATCGGAGAAAAAAACTCTACCCCACAAGTTCTGATCCTTCCTTACATAGTATTTTGAGCAGTCTTGCTTATGTATTGCTTCTTTCTTGGTGCCCTGGCTCTGTTTGCGTCATACTGTTCTTGGTGTTAACTTGTTTCCCAAATTGTTCTTGCATATAAGAGGATATTGCAGAAGACATAAAGAAGACGTAGCTTGCGTATCTTTCTTGATTATTCTCACGACTTGCCGTGTTCCCCTGTCGGCCAGTTTCTGTGGACGGCCCAATATTTATTTGTTTAATAAAGCTTTCGATTCTTTAGATCACTGGACTACACTTTGCACATTCAAACGAATTCATCTAATAATTTTTGCAATTTCAGAATAATATGCTTTTAACGATATAATGAAACAATGATTCGTCTTTTACTTTGCGGCCCATTTCAACGTTCTGTATTTAACTTGCCACATCATAGAGCACGTGTCTGAAGTGCAATATACAGCTGTGACGGAACGTGGCAGGGAGTTAGCCTGTCCGTTGTTTCTGAATTCACAACCAAGTGTACTAATACTTATGCCCTGCTTAAATTACTTAAAATACCTCCTATTTATTTAATAAAGAACGTTATACTTACCACAGCAATAAAGGTATATGTTATTATAGTTTATTATACNTACCTCCTATTTATTTAATAAAGAACGTTATACTTACCACAGCAATAAAGGTATATGTTATTATAGTTTATTATATTTATATCTTCGAGGTACAATAATGTTTGTTCTTGGTGCGTGCAAAATGTATAGTTTCTCTTTGTAAGTGTGAATTTACGAACAATTCTGTCCATGTCTGTATATCAGAAGAAACATTTCTGTATTCTCTTGTGTATAAGATGGTGTAGTCAGTAGAAACCTAAAGTAGATGTTTGGAAGGATACTTACTGATAAACGCTTTTGACAGTGACTCCTGTGGTAAAAGCGAAAAAAAAATGTTTTTTACAATTTGTGTAACAATTAGAACAATTAAATGACGACTCATACAAAAACAGTGCAACACCACCAAAACACATTAAAAGTCTTCAAGAATTGTTTTCTAGTATTCAGAAGAGACATTCCTCTTCGAATTGAAGAGCTGCCACGCGCGCCGTATGTTAAATGACGGACTTGTAAAATACTTATCTTGGAAAGGTAAGAAATATTCCTTTTAAGACGTTCGTGGAAAAGCAAACTGAAAAAAACCCTTCTTATACAACATTGTGGAAACATCATATAATTCTCTTTTATTCATAACGTTTTAGCTCATATTATAGGATCAGTAGAAGGTCCATGCCAGTTGGTTACTGGGTCCAAGCTGCTGATACTGTCTCGAGCGTTCACACAGAACTAGTAACTGACCTACCCAGAGAGCCAGTTCACTTGTACTGCCCTCTACTGACCCGTTCCGGGTAAGCTACTGGCAGTGTGTATACGCGCTATTAAGTTTGATAACACGTTCGTGAAGTACTAGTTGCACTCAAGTGTGTAGCATTTTGTCCCCCACAACTTGCAGGCAAACTTACTCGCTGAAAGTCTCGTTAANACTAGTTGCACTCAAGTGTGTAGCATTTTGTCCCCCACAACTTGCAGGCAAACTTACTCGCTGAAAGTCTCGTTAAACTTTCTCGCACCACTCAGAGAATATTGATGCGCTTTTAGATTATCTTGGATAGCAAGAAGGTAAGTAAAAAGGANAACTTTCTCGCACCACTCAGAGAATATTGATGCGCTTTTAGATTATCTTGGATAGCAAGAAGGTAAGTAAAAAGGAAAATTGAATGATATGAACGTGACTAGAGTGAGCAGCGAAGCAGGTAGCTGGTCGTCGCTCCAATCATACTTTACTTGCATCCTTGTAAATTTTGCCTCTAAAAGAAATTTTTAAAAACAAATAGGTTCTTAGCTTTCCTTTCGAATATAGATGCTTATAATGCCATCTTGTGCAGAAAAGTTTATGCTTCATTGCTACAGGAGTCGTACGTAATATTTTTTGGTNAGATGCTTATAATGCCATCTTGTGCAGAAAAGTTTATGCTTCATTGCTACAGGAGTCGTACGTAATATTTTTTGGTACATTTGTATCTTTAATACAAAAAGAACAACTTATTTGTAAAAAAAAAGTATATAATTGGCTATGTCCACAATTTCAAAGAATTATTTTTGCTGTTAAGTTTTTTCCAAATCTCTTCACATTTAAAATACTCTGCATGGAATACAGTTTAATTTACATGTATTTTTGTCTTATACAAAATGAAGACATCAAACTACATAGCGCCTAACAGTCATGTCTCTTTCAATTTGGCATACCAATTAATTACTTTGACTTGCACGAGTTTCATGGTGGAAAAAATGGCTTGCAGTGGTGGATTCGTAAACCAAGTTCTTCGGCGTATCACCATATGGCTGTGAGGACATGACGGATTATGGAAGTGTTCTCAGGTGTGGAACTTACAGTGCTCATGTTTTAAAAATTAAAATACAGGGGTAAATTTACTATAGCGTTACGTGTCGCTGGTTTGCGCCACTGACCTTGGCGGAAGAGAAGGACATATGGTTTATGGACGTGCGCGATATCAGTTGCAACCGGCGACGCGGTTGCGGCAAGTCAAACGAATGTTTACAAACCGTGCATGTTATGCCTATCAGGGCGCGTGCCGATCCTGACCTTGGTTATTGGGTGTCATTGATACAACCGAAGAATGCTCTGGGTTACTGACCTCGCTTCTCTCAGCTGGACCCGGGGTGCGACGAACCTTCCAGGCAAAGGCCAGAGGCCATGAAAGGCGTGTCGGGCGTCCATGCCGGCAGATGTTGAATGAATTAAGTGGCTCTGGTATCAAGCGAAGGACGACGCGGCGAGAGAAGTGACGAGCGGGAGAAAAATCTTCGAATGCGAACATCAGAGCAGTGAAGAGTACGACTGCAGGCTGGACTATTGGGTTGGATTCGTGAGTGAAAGACATTAAAATTGATGGCAACAGATAGACTGAACGTGTGTTAACGATGAGTACGAGTTAATTGACTGTAACCAAACAGAGACATTAAGAAGGACGTTAATTAGCGTTGAAATAGACATTAAATGTTTTGACCACTCAGAAATAAAAAGAGTAATACTGGAGATAGATAATTTATGCTGTAAATAATAGCCGTGTGAATAAATTGAAATAAAATTTAGTTCTTTTATTTTTATTAAAACCTTCATCCCTCACGAACTCAGATACGCCCCGAATGCGTCCATGTAACACTGGTGTAAGAAGTGGGATGGAGGAATTTAATTGTTAATCAATTAAAGTAATAGACTTGTTATCAGTGACAGAAAAAAATTAATTGAGACTGTTTTGTACAACCATTGCAGTGAATACTAACTAGAAAAATGTCTANCTGGGTTACTGACCTCGCTTCTCTCAGCTGGACCCGGGGTGCGACGAACCTTCCAGGCAAAGGCCAGAGGCCATGAAAGGCGTGTCGGGCGTCCATGCCGGCAGATGTTGAATGAATTAAGTGGCTCTGGTATCAAGCGAAGGACGACGCGGCGAGAGAAGTGACGAGCGGGAGAAAAATCTACGAATGCGAACATCAGAGCAGTGAAGAGTACGACTGCAGGCTGGACTATTGGGTTGGATTCGTGAGTGAAAGACATTAAAATTGATGGCAACAGATAGACTGAACGTGTGTTAACGATGAGTGTGAGTTAATTGACTGTAACCAAACAGAGACATTAAGAAGGACGTTAATTAGCGTAGAAATAGACATTAAATGTTTTGACCACTCAGAAATAAAAAGAGTAATACTGGAGATAGATAATTTATGCTGTAAATAATAGCCGTGTGAATAAATTGAAATAAAATTTAGTTCTTTTATTTTTATTAAAACCTTCATCCCTCACGAACTCAGATACGCTCCGAATGCGTCCATGTAACACTGGTGTAAGAAGTGGGATGGAGGAATTTAATTGTTAATCAATTAAAGTAATAGACTTGCTATCAGTGACAGAAAAAAATTAATTGAGACTGTTTTGTACAACCATTGCAGTGAATACTAACTAGAAAAATGTCTANTATCAGTGACAGAAAAAAATTAATTGAGACTGTTTTGTACAACCATTGCAGTGAATACTAACTAGAAAAATGTCTAAAGAATTGGATGCACTGTGAGCATTAATTGAGGGGCTAAGTAGCCAAGTGAGCGCAAGCGTAAATAGCTTAAAAGATGATGCAAGTAGCCAAATAATTAGTGTAAAATAAAGTGTGAATGAAACTGTAAAAAGTGTGAACGAGAATGTAAATAATATAAATAAGCATATAGACAGGAAAATAGGTGTAAATGAAAATGTAGACAGGAAAATAGAAGGCATAAGTGAGCTAGTGAACACAAGAATTGACAGTGTGAACGAAAGAATGGACAGTGTAAATGAAATGGTAAACAGTGTAAACAACAGGATGGACAGTGTAAAGGAAAAGGTGGACAGTGTGAATGAAAGTATGGACAGCATCGAGAATGAATTGAAACAGATCAGTGCTTTAGAGAAGGAATTACACGAATCTCTTCAGCAACAGAGCTCCAGTACCATCACATCGGCAGCCGAGAAGAGTGGGGAAGCAGTGAAAGTCGTAACCAACACAGCAAACTCGGAGGATAGTCAGCAGCTCTGCAGCATTAGTGTCGCGCAGTCAGGCGTGGGGAAGGAGGAATCAATTAAGCCCACCCCTTTCGATGGCCAGACTTCATGGCAGGAATACCAACACCAGCTTGAAATAGTCGTCGCCCTGAATGGCTGGTCAGCCAAGTAGTGGGCTACAATATCTGCCAGAGCGACATTGACTAAGTACCCCAAACTGGTGTCGGCCTTGGAGCTACTTTTCAGCCACCGGTACCTGCGATATACCCACCATGCACAGCTGCGAAGCCGCACCCAGCGACCAGAGGAGCCAATGCAGAAGCTATGGCAAGACTTCGTGCGGCTGTCTCAACTATCTCTGGAAGGGTGTTCCGGGGAGGCANGGAGCCAATGCAGAAGCTATGGCAAGACTTCGTGCGGCTGTCTCAACTATCTCTGGAAGGGTGTTCCGGGGAGGCACGCGATATCATAGCTGTCGCCTTCTTCATGATGCCATCGCCTACACAGATGTACGGCAAGCAGTAAGTCTGGCTGCACCCCACAACATTAAGGATGGTCTGGCCGAGCATTAGAGGTGGAGTCAGCAAGACAGGGGGCGACACCCTTACGTCTGGTACGGGCAGTGACGCTGAACGAAGACACTGAAGGAGTTGCAGACGACTATGAGAGATATTACTTNGGAGCCAATGCAGAAGCTATGGCAAGACTTCGTGCGGCTGTCTCAACTATCTCTGGAAGGGTGTTCCGGGGAGGCGCGCGATATCATAGCTGTCGCCTTCTTCATGATGCCATCGCCTACACAGATGTACGGCAAGCAGTAAGTCTGGCTGCACCCCACAACATTAAGGATGGTCTGGCCGAGCATTAGAGGTGGAGTCAGCAAGACAGGGGGCGACATCCTTACGTCTGGTACGGGCAGTGACGCTGAACGAAGACACTGAAGGAGTTGCAGACGACTATGAGAGATATTACTTCCAGGGCCCGTACTACAGAGCCTCGCCACCCCCCACCTAAACAGCCGGAATGTTGGTCAAGTGGACAGCCGGGGCACGTGAAGGCCTACTGCCCACAACAACAGTAACAACAGCAGCAGAAGCAGGAGCGAGAAAAGAGGCAGCGAGAGGCGTGTCAATACAGCACATTCGGAAAACTTGTAAACACCGATCTTAGGGGTGAAGGTCGGTGACTACTGGAGGGAAGGCACCAATGTTCTTACGTGTATGGTCGGTGAAACAGGATAGGGATGAAATACTGGTGGAGGGGAGCCTGAATAATGTTCCTTGCAGATGGTCGTCGACGCTGGGGTGACTATAACAGCAGTAAGACAAGACATCATCGGGCCTTCCGCCAGCGATCCCCGACGACAGTATGGAACGGTTCTATTTGGCTACAGTAACAAGTGAGACAATACATGTTAGAGGAAAGTGATCTTGAAGCTTGGTGACCTTAGCATAGAGCATGATGTTTACACAGCAGCAATAGAGGATGAATGTATTTTGGGGTTTTATGTACTACATAGGCTGGGGTGCTGTATTGATACTCGATTGGTGTGCTATGGGTAGGCAGTAGAGATTTGGGGGTGTCAACACGACATGATTTGTCCTCTCCGATTAGCTGCCCGGTAGTACGTGGTCCACCCATTGTGTTGCCTGCTTCTAGTGAAATTGTCATTCCAGGCAGATGGCAAGGGGAGTTTGCCAGGCGCTTGGGTCTGATTGATCTAGTGGAGGTACTGCCAGGTAAAGCCTTTGTAGCAAGGACATTGTTCTCTTCTAATTTTGACACTTTTCTAGTTAGAATGATACACTTGTCCGATAGTGACTTTCGTCTTGAAAAGGGGGCTGTGATAGGGGTTTTCTAACAGGTCACAAGATACTTCCAAATGTTCTAGAAGATTCTAGAGTAAAACAAATATAATGTCATTTACCAGAAATACTGGAAGAACTGTTACGGCAGTCTCTGAATTACTGCAGAGAAATAGGGATACCTTCTCGTGTAGACCAAATGACCTTGGACGGACTAATGTGACCTGTGACCACACAGATACAGGAGATGCCAGGCCCATAAAACAACCACCAAGACGACTACCACTAGCGTCGCATGAGGCAGTTTAGGGAATTCTGAAGGAAATTAAGGATCTAGGTATGATAGAACCATCAGTTAGTCCATGGTTATCCCCCATAGTTCTTGTTGATAGGAAAGATGGCTCTATGCGTTTTTGTGTAGATTATAACCAGCTTAATAATAAGACAAAGAAAGACTCTTAACCGCTTCCAAGGATAAATGTAGTAGGCGTGCCTCTTTGTGCACTCGAGATGATTTCTGCCTCTTTATTTCCACATACAGAAAGGATTCTAGGTGGTTTGTTTGTCGTTGTCTGAATGCCTGCTCGTCTATGTTGTAAATAGGGCTTGCACTAATGCCATGATTCGCCATCTGAGCCCATACAATGTAGTAAAATCTGTCAACTTGCGGGCGATTAAAACCCCTGACTCTAGCCATTGTTGTCGGCTCTAACTGTCTCAGCGAAATTCCAGGATGTCTATAGTTAAATCCCATTAACCACTCATTACCAGCACTACGATTCGTATCCCAGTTTAGTGGATGAGCTATGTTGTTCTTTTCAGCGAAGTCACGTGCTAGTCTCATGAATTCATTTCTTGTCAATCCTTAAAACATGCTGTCAATTTCTTTCAAGTATTCTACCAGTTCTATTTCTTGCTCTTCAGTGAATATTGTCCTGTACCGTCCAAGTTGTTTTCTCCACGAACCTGACTTGTAGTGCCGGTACAGTGTCGCGAAAGGTATCGGCCACTAGGAGGGAAGGTTTGGTGAGGAAAGCGCCGGTTCCACCGGGAACTTTGCCCTGACTTCCCCATCACGTTCATTACGTACGAGTTTTTCCATCTTAAACTAACCTCAAAGGTTTTGATACAGAAAAATTAATTATTTTATAATTATACCAAACATTGTCCAACATGTACGCACTGTATGTACGGTGGAGTCTCGGTTAACCGTCAGTAAACTGACAATACAAGTAAAATAATAAAATTGGATTAAAAAAAAACTTAATAAACTAAAAATGATATAACTTTTTCTAGCTTCATATTAGATCAAATTAAGCACATTATTGAGTTGAACAATACGTATACTGTACTGTATGGAATACATACTTTTGTCAATGAATACCCACAAAAAATACATTCTGTGGGGTGCGGAATGCGAATGACTCACGGTTGTTGTTTATGTACAACCTACATATGCACTTCGTAGAATCGTTCCGTCTTCTCGCCACACTACCGGAATTCCTAGACACTCACCCGCCCTCCCATTCCTACAGTCAGTTCAGTAGCGGTAGTCACTTAGTCAGCAAGTCATTGTCCTCAGTTTGTTGTCAAAGTGTACAGTGTTTAAAAATGCCTGAGAAACGGAAACGTGTTGTATTGTGACTTTCTCAAAAACTTGAAATTATAAAACGACTGCGTAAAGGAGAAAGCGCGACGAGTATCGCTCCGCTATATGGAATCGAGCGGACGACAGTCAATGATATTAAGAAAGATGCTGATAAAATCGAAAGTTGATGAGGAGCTTGTATTAAGTGCAACACAGAAGGTAGAATGTTTAAGTGAAGAAGAAGAGGATGATACACTCAAGGATTGCCCCAAAATAATTAGCCACAGTGATGCTGAAAACATGTTTTCCAAGTGCATTGAATGGTACGAGCAACAAGAAGAGGCAGACGCTACACATATATTACTCCTACGTAACATACACAACACGGCAGCAACAAAAGCCCGTAGAGTATTACAACAATGGAAAATGACAGACTTTGTTTAGGTAGGATTATACTACTGAACTGTACTGTATTCAAATTTGTTATTTGATCAACATTATAAACAGAAATCTACAATATTTAATATCATATGCATAATGTGCTGTACATACTTCTATTGATTGCTACCTGTTAAAAATATAGTTCAAAATATCGTATACATTATTATCGCTAGTATCTGTCTTGTCTTTGAGAAAAAAAAGGGGGGGGGGATTTCTATTATCCGTCTATTCTCGCAACCGTTACGGTGACGTTCCCGACACCGACGGATAATGGAAACTCCAATAATGACATTTTCCTAAAAAAAAAAATAAATAAAAAAATTACGCTTAATGTTTTTTTAATCATTTGATGAGAAATACAATTTTTTTTTAAAATTACAATGTAAACTAATGTCGTGGGCTACCACTTAACATATTTGTAATAATCAAATAACAGTTCATGTATTAAAAAATTTTGCAGAATTTTGTTTATATTTAAATTTTTTTTATATGTATGACGTGTTATTTGGCGATTACAGGTGTGTCACGTGGTGGCCCACAGCATTAGTTTACATTGTAAATGTTTTCATTTANTGTCACGTGGTGGCCCACAGCATTAGTTTACATTGTAAATGTTTTCATTTATACAACTTAGTTAGAATTTTTTATTATAGCTGCAGCAAAACAGCAAAATTTTGGATTTGACATGAAATTATTCAAATAAATATTAAGCGTAATTTTTTTTTTCCTTGAAAATGGCATTATATATAATGCGTTCAAGTTGAACGATGTTTGGTACAAATATAAAATAATTAAATCTTTTGTTTCCAACAGCTTTAACGGAGTGTGTGTCGACGCCAAGCAGCAGCAGCGGCGCCGGAGTAGGGTAGGTACTCGCAGAACGAACGTGGCCGAGCGAGCCGCTGCACCCCTGCGGCCCGTGATTGGTCGCCCGGCCCGATGGGTGGGCCGCAGTTGCCGGTGTGCAGGGGTGTGATGTACGGCGCTTATATCCCTCCCCTCTCCTTAGCAGCTCGTCGCCCACGAACGCGGTGTCGAGTGGCAGGCGCTACCACCCCCACATCCCCCAGCTGTAACGAGAGCGAAGCCCGACCGAAGAAACTGGCCTTGAACCCCTTCTTTCTCCAAGCGGTCCTCTTTCTGGCTTGTCGATGGCAGTCCGAGACACGTTTCGTTTACTTACATTTTTTTCTCTGCCTAGGAAATGTTGACGGTTTCGTACTATAGTATATGCGCGGTTTCTTCGCACTTTTTGAATCAAACCTAAATGTGTCATGTACCACAAACTTTTTATTCTTCTGTTAATTGAACTTTTACTTATATGCTATTTATGAATTAGAATGTTTCGTTTACAATTAATATGAATANTATTCTTCTGTTAATTGAACTTTTACTTATATGCTATTTATGAATTAGAATGTTTCGTTTACAATTAATATGAATAAAAACGGGAAAATAATACGCGTGTTGGTAATACCTAGTAAGAAATAGTTCTCATGCAAAATATTATTACACTGAGCGCGCATGAATGTTTACGCTGTCCCTTTGGTGTAATTCCCTAAGACTTGGTTAAGTTTTGTTTGTATGAAGCAGAGGAATATTGTGCAAGTAGAAACTAAGCAGGGCTTCAGAAAAGTTGGAAGTAACCGTGAATGGACTATATCCGCAGAACGTGGTAAATATGTTGAACAGCTTTAGATATATATATATTTTATTATTGACTAATCGCTATTGGCCAAGGGTTCTTAATCTTTGTGATTTCGTTCCACTATACAAATTGTTACAACGTTANTTTCTTATTGACTAATCGCTATTGGCCAAGGGTTCTTAATCTTTGTGATTTCGTTCCACTATACAAATTGTTACAACGTTAATTTTATTTTAAAACTACGCTTGCAAAAGAGCGACTTTGATAACAAAAAATTGCACAGCTACTGCATAATTACAAGATTTTTATGAAAATTGAAATGTATTGGTTTCTCTTGCGGACCCATGAATATTAACTCAAGAACTCCTTGGGATTCACGGAGCACAGATTAAGAAATTGCTGCCGAAGGCTATTCACGGTAAAATAACGTTTTTGATATCAACATGGAAAAAAAAAAGCATTTCCCGATAATCGCATTTATGCTACCGTAAACACTGCCACGCGGGCTATCAGTTAAGTTGGCAGCGAAATAAGTAAGATAGTTCCAAGTATTGACGTTGCAAGCAATATTTACATTTATAGCATATAAATTTGGTGCTTTTTTTTCTTTGTACACATTAGAGTGCCAATTGACATATTAGTAACATATTTAATTTCTAACATTTTCACATTTTCACTTGTCTGACACATGAGAAAAGTAATTAGACCCATGACAATGTAAATTTTACATGTGGCGAAAGAATACAAGATGAGAATAGTAAATATTAAGCACGGGTTTCAAAAGTGCTTGACCGTGAACAACCAACGAAAGCAAGACATAAGACATTATGTAATTAAATGTAAACAGCCGAGCCATTTTTTCACTGTAGGGAAATGCTGAGAGCTAATAGAATATCGCACTACGTTCTAAATTTTTCTTCTTAGAATAGTTAAACTAGAAAACGAGAACAGGGATAAAAAAAATTCAAAACTTATTTTGGGGTGCTTTTATGTGAATAATAACTGTAGGCCAAACTTTCACGCATATATTAATACACGCAACTGAAACACCACCTTCAATTCGCAGGCAGTGGCAAAAGAAAAGTATTCCGAGGACGTTCCCACGGTAAGTTAAGAGGCGATGAGACATATTATTTTCGAATTTGTCACACTATTTTAACTGTCGCCAATATAAAGACAATTAGAACATTTCAGCAATATGCACTCATGCTTCTATCGGGACTGGTAACTCGCCTTTCCTTGTAATGTATTTTAGCCGTTTTGAAAATTGAAAATTAAAAGAATCAAAATTACCTTATCACGAAAGTATATTATTAACAAAATTATTGTTTATAACATTTGTAAAATGTGTTATGTAGTGTTCCTTTACCTTGGTTTTTTTAAATCGGCTTCATGATACCGGTTAAAATTCAATAAGCGTGTCTAGAATTACTTTTCTCCAATATACTACGTTATTTTCGTCTACAAACGTTATATATATTTTAAATAAAGCATATAAATACACTAAGTAATTATCTCGAAAACCATTTTCGTAAAAGCTATACGGAAATTTTTTAAATAAATATTTAATACGTAGGGAATAAAAATTGATAATACGAGTATTATAAACATTTTATATTCATTACCATACTGTAAAAAATGAATGCGGTACAGTATGAAATCCTACGACATGTACACGTATGAAATCATATGAGAAATTATCTGCATTAAACATTACGACATGGCATGCACGTCCATGAAATCCTATGACATACATACACTTGATAATCTACAGCGCAAAATCCAAACGCATGCAGTATTTCCTTCGCAGTTTTAAATAAATTCCACTTGAAACGAAAGTTTATGCGATACATATGTAAAATTTTATTTTTCATTCTTTTTAAAAATATACACGCAAAAGCCGCCACCCGGTTCGTGATCGCGCGTATTTTTGCGACGAAGTTTGAACTACACGGCGCAGCGCACGTGTCTTAATGCTGTTCATGGTAAAGTGAGCACTTTTGAAATCAACCTTTTAAATTGTCACTGCCCATACCTGCACATATTCTGACGGGCACATTGGCTGCCACGCGCCCAGTAAAGTTGGCAACGAGAGAGATAAAGCAGTTCCATGATTTGTTTACGTTAAATTACAATCAAGTAAACGTTTGTAAATTCTAAAATATTTTATTTTGCTTTTTGTTTTTTTAATGCATATAAGTGTAAGAATAAAANCCGAGCGTTACACTTTTTCATAAGTGACTCCCAGCCGCAACCTAATTTAAGACGTTGTCACGTCAAAACATTTGTAAAATATTTGCTTTTCTAAAAAAAATTACAGTTGCCCTTGACCGACGCACGAAAAAAGTTATAAGNAAAACATTTGTAAAATATTTGCTTTTCTAAAAAAAATTACAGTTGCCCTTGACCGACGCACGAAAAAAGTTATAAGGCCCATGGCAACGTTAATTGTACATATGGTGTAAGAATACACAATGTGCACACAAGTAGATCTTAAGCAGGGCTTTCAAAAGTGCTCATTTTACCGTGAACAGCCTATACGTACCTTTACAGCGTAATTAATACAGTAAATTATGCAGTCGTAACTGTTGGAAAAGAAGAATGTGAACGTCACTGTCGAGTGGTTAAAATACAGCCATAGTTGTTTTCGGCATGATCCAGTGCTTCATGAAACAAAATATTCTCAGATATGCTAAGTGCGTATATACCAGAACGATACTTACAGATCGGAAAAATCTAGTATATATATTACTATATTTTAAATAAAATATTACCTCATAATTTCTTACAGGACCGCAGTTTACATCAGTTGACAGATATCACAAACTGAAGCAAAAATTTATCTTGACGGAGTCCTGAGAAAATAATTTAATGAGCAAATTTTCTACTTGAGAATAGTGAGAAAAGTTGGGCCCGACAACTGGATTAACCTTCAAAACTTAACATATAGCTTAAAATATGCAATTTACGCTTACTCTTTTCCTCATGTCTTACACTATCTTCTCTTTCTGTCTTTTTTTCATCAGATCCTCTCTCAATTTGGGGCAAAATAAGAGGAAATCACATTATTTCCACAAAAACACACATACACACACACAAACATACGTGTGTGTTTGTTGTGNCAAAATAAGAGGAAATCACATTATTTCCACAAAAACACACATACACACACACAAACATACGTGTGTGTTTGTTGTGTGTGTGTGTGTGTGCGCGCGCGCGCAAGTGATCGGTAGGAAATGTCAATAACTTAATATTTTGACCTAAAAGATATGGACAAATTATAACAATTTTAGTAAATAAGCTACATGAAATAAAACAGACCTTCGAAACAGGGTCAGTGTTTACACGATGACCGGAAGGGCTGACATAAATCATATAACACATATTAAAATATGTATGCGTTCNACAGGGTCAGTGTTTACACGATGACCGGAAGGGCTGACATAAATCATATAACACATATTAAAATATGTATGCGTTCTCACCCATCCCTACCTCACAGTCTTTATATTTCCCTTTTTTTTAGCGTGTGTCTCTAAAGGTGTAGCCAATGAAGTATACATTTTTAATACTATACTATATTTATTATCACCTTAATTAAAAGGAGATGTACATGGCTGGCCTTGTCGAATGATTTCTTCATTGCATCAAGTTGACACTTCACCACCTAAACCATCATGACGAAATGTGAAAAGCTAGTTTCACAGGCTAGAAAATAAGTAAAAAATCTTTGGGCTAAATTTAAATCTACAAACACCACACGATGTATGGCTTACCCAGAATTCAAACCAGAACTTCGGGGTAAGTCTTAGTGACCTGGCCATAGAAGTCAAATTTTTGTACAGAAAGGTAGGTAGGTAGGGCTTAATGCCTCGTAAACAGAGAGGTCATGTCATGACGGAGCCTGTAGTAAGAAACCATTACTGCATTTTTCTGGAGTGACTGCAGGAAGCCATGGAAATCTGAAATCAGGAGAGCCGGACCGGCAATTGGGCCCAGGATCTCCTGAATGGGATTCCAGTGGTTTATCACTGCGACACGTCGCTCTCGCTCAGGAAGGACAAAGACGAATACGATATCCTGATTACAATTGGCGGAGTGGAGAGATTTGGGCGGCTCTTAACATAGAGGTCTTGAGAGCCGATGATGGTGACGTGAGTATGGAGCAGCATCGGAATGCAGGGGCAGGGGAAACTGGAGACCCCCAAGAAAACCCGCCGATCAGTGGCATCGTCCGGCACGATTCCCACTCGCGATAATCTGGGAGCGATCCCGCTGGGAATCGAATCCGGTTCGCCTTGGTGGGAGGCGGGTAGTTTTACCACTACACCACCGCGGTCCCAATACAATGGGCCCTTGTCCATTCAGATACCGAGATTTACTCCGCTCGTGAGAGTGGAACCATCATCATTCTTGGTTCCTTGTCGCACCAACATGTAACATGAGAGGCCACGTTGATCACAAATCCTGGAATCGTGCTGTGCGTTTTTGTGCCAAAATCCTGATGTCGATGCTGCACTGCGACTAGCAATACGGACGAATTCCGATAGCCCGCCACATCCCCGCGGTTAAACGAAACGATTTTGAGTCTGCTATGAGCTTTAATTGGAACACAATAACTTGTGAAATATAGCCGAGCTCAAGCTCACTTCAAAACTATTACCTCCTTTACGATTTTCCGGAACGACTCGTGAAGTCCCGCACACGTAAAAAATTCAGAGCTCGTTGAACCGAAGCTTAAACCTGGGTTATGGTAATGGCAGAGCGGTGCCATAGCCATCAGACCATTTACCACGTCTTCCACATTTTTGAAAGTACTCTCGGTGAAAAGTTACTGGAATAATCTTCGTTATCGTACGCGGTAAACTCGGTGAACTTTTCACGACAGTGAAAAAGTGCAAAGTCAGGAAATAAGACATAAATNCGTTATCGTACGCGGTAAACTCGGTGAACTTTTCACGACAGTGAAAAAGTGCAAAGTCAGGAAATAAGACATAAACAGAAAAATAAAATCCAGCGTAACCTAGTCTGCAGCATTTTCGACTTATGCAACCAACCACTACGGAAATCTTAGTACTTACGAATGCAGCACTAAGACAGCAATATTGCTTGATAGCCGACTGATAAATGTTTCTTACTACGAGGTTAAAGCAACTTTAGAGAAGGCTAGACATGATGTACGCGTGATTAACGTCTTACATGCTTGAAATACTCAAATTATTCATGTTTCTCAAAAAATAAATAGCTTTGGATAGTAACAAAAATTATATAGGAAAGAAACTAGCTTGAATTATTTAGAATGTCTTCTTCTGAGAAGGGCTAATTTAATTCTATTCAAAACTTAAAATACAAAATGCAATTATAATATTTATGAAACTTTTATCAAAATAATTTTTATTATAACTTTATACACTTTAAACTACGTGAAAAAGTTATAAAACATATTTGGACAGTTAAAATTAATCAATCATCATTCTAATCCATTGGTTTATTCACGCAAATTTGCGAGTTCTGGAAGTCCCAGTAACTAAGGGACCAAAAACCAACGTGCAGAGTGCAGGGTACATAAACAACATTACTTGTTTAGAAGTTCCTCATTCACCAAACTTATAGTCGCTACCTTCTCTACACGGAATGGAATCGCTCTAGTTTTATTATATCTTCCCTTACTATTACTCAATATCCTTTATTACCCTACATGATACCCTCCAGTTCCTAGTAGAAAATCAAACTTTTGAGTTGTCCCGTGAGAAACATAGAAACTTTTTGCGGCGACAAAAATCAGTCTGGGCAGGATTATTCCGATACTATTTGTGCAAGAGGTAATTGTACCGTTAACTGACCCGTTCAGGAACACACTAATTTCTGAGTTCAAATGTAGAAATCAAGAAATTTGTAATTTTTTTTGTATGTGCTATTTTTGCGTTAAGCATTTTCCTTACAACCAGCGGACAACGTACTGCGTGCTCAGTTATACCTGCATTAACCNACTGGCATTAATCACACACGTGAAATAGATGTAGAAAATTCCATAAATCAGATTGGCCACAACAAAGACTGGGCACAATGCTTTGCTGTATAGAGTACCGGTCTCATTCTCGTGCAGTGTCCACGATCGTTGACATGCGCCGTGGCACTGCGTCCCATACATACTGTATATAGAAATTATGATCAAAAGTGCTTGTGTCGAAAAGTATATTTAAATTGGCTCCTGACATTATTTCACACTCCCGCGAAAAAAAATATTCTGAACTTTACTACGCATTTCAACGAAGGAGGGGCCACGGTTGTGTAGTGGTTAGACGACTCGCCTCCCACCCAGGCGAACCGGGTTGGATTCCCGGTGGGGTCGCTCCCGGATTTTCGCAATGGGAATCGTGTCGGACGATGTCGCTGGTCGGCGGGTTTTCTGAGGGATCTACCGTTTACCCGGCCCCTCATTCCGGCGCTGCTCCATACTCATCTCGTTTCACCCTCATCGGCTCTCAAGACCTCGATGTTAAGAGCCGCAAAAATCTCTTCATTCACTCAAAGGAGGATCGATAAAGTCTATTGACTGAAAGTTGACACTTTTAAAAGTCAAAACTATTATATTTATTACAAGAAACACAGAGTAAGGTGCCTGTTAAATGCCACCTTTATTTCTAAGCACGGATATTAAAAGTGTTACTTACCAATTTTTCTTAGTTCTCTAACTACTCATGGTAACATGAATGCTCTAAGTTTGTCTGGATACTGTTTATTTTAATACAGATCGCAAAAGTATTTAATTTTTAATTATTGATAGGTAATATGAAGACGTGTTTCATATTAAATTTTCTCTCTCTCTATGTCTCGATATATATAGACCCATACACACACATAAATAGGAAAACACACATAAAAAGGAAAACACACATAAAAAGAAAGATGGCTATATATATATATGTATATATATATATATTTCAACTGTAGTTTACCATAATATACGGCTATAGTTTCAAAAAATTCTGGTGTGAAATATTGTAGTCATAAATGGCTCAGTGAATTTCGCAAGCGTACAAAATAAATTCTCGAGTTACCAAATGGCAACCGTTCAAAATAGTTAATTAATTTATATATTGCATTTTTCTTGGATGGTTAGTTGAAAGGTTATATGAAAAGCTCTAAATAAAACAAGTATAATATTTTGCACATTGTTTATTTCGCCGCAACGAACAGATCTTGATAAAATCGGGAAAACGTATGTCAAAAATAACACTGGTCAACATGATTTTTTTCACAAGGAAACTGAATAGCGTCCCTAGTCCAGGTTTTTATGCTGAATTCAAATATGTAATCAGATTTCTTCCACCAGACATAGTTTTCTTGTGACAGTCATTTTCGTATAATATACTTCTGTATGACGCTACTCGCTCCCTGTGAGATACAGGGCGGGTTCTTGGACATCAACACCACCCAGATGAGTGGCGATTGTTCATAGACTCAACGAAAGTTAGTTTGAAGGCTGTACTACTGCATAATGAATCACCATCAATACCTGTCGCGTATGCCAGTGATATGAAAGAGACATATGAAAATATGAAATTGTTGTTAGAAAAAAATTAACTATACTAAATACAACTGGAATATGTGGTGATTTAAAGGTCATAGCTTTATTTTTAGGTTTGTAACTTGGATACACGAAATTCTGCTGTTTTTTGTGTGAATGGGTCAGCAGGGATAGGAAGTCTCACTACGTAAAGAAACAATTGCCTAAACGTGAATATCTTATTTCTGGTAATAAAAATGTAACAAATACCCCATTAGTGGATCCCGAAAAGGTGTATTACCTCCCCTGCATATAAAACTGGGGCTTATAAAAATTTTGTAAAAGCGATGGATAAAAGTTCTGCTGCATTAATGTATCTGAAATCTAAATTTCCTAAAATAAGCGATGCAAAATTGAAGGAAGGAATATTTACAGGGCAGCAAATAAGATCACTAATATCGGATTATGAACATTTTGAGGAAGTGTTACACCCCCGGAAAAAGCAGCGTGGAAGTCATTAAAAAATATCTGTTGTGGATTTCTTGGCAATAATAAAGAAGAAAACTATTGTGAAATAGTGAGTGATCTTCTGACGTCGTACAAAGTAATGGGCCGCAACATGTCTTCGAAAATTCACTTCTTGGACTCTCACCTAGACTTCTTCCCTGAAAATCTTGGGGCTATCTCTGATGGACATGGTGAGCGTTTTCATCAGCATATTTCTACTATGGAAAAGAGGTACCAAAGCAAATGGAGTCCCAATATGCTGGCCGACTACTGCTGGACCATGAAGAGAGACATCCCGAACGCAAAATATTGCCGAAAATCATCATATAAAACTTTTTAGGTAAGCGTAAATTAGCCGTATATTTATTATTTAGTGTTTCGTAAGTACTAATTATTTTAAAACTTTAAACACGTGCCTCAAAAAAACCCTACCTGATGGAAAAAATCTGAGAACATATTTGAACTCAGCATGGTAAAGACAGTTATATTTTGTTTATTTAGTTCTTGTGAAAGAAAAAATAATTTTTTTGTTGACTAGTGTAATTGGTTGAAGGCGGTGCAGATTTACCTCCTTGTGGTTTTACGAAATGAGACGAAAGTCGCTGGTGATTTAACGGGATTTAAGAGTTTCTCTCCTGCCAGCTGAAACTGACACGATTGCTGTGCGGAAGGAGCGAGGAAGCAAGGGCTGGCCGGGATGAAGCAATACAGCAGGNCAGCTGAAACTGACACGATTGCTGTGCGGAAGGAGCGAGGAAGCAAGGGCTGGCCGGGATGAAGCAATACAGCAGGTCCTGAAGAGCTCGAGGCGGCGGCGGCGTGAAAACTTTGCGAAGCCGCTGCACACTCCCCACCTGCTCCCATTATGGGAAACTTGGCGGCGGAAGGCGGAGGAGGGTAAACGCAGAGCTCGCGCGCTATTTTCTCGAATTAACTTTCATCAAAGACAAAACCGTGGGCAAATATTTGACGAGGGTTTAAACGCATCGCCTCGGAATGGAGCGGGCAGAAGGGCAGGCGGGCTGTTTGAGCTAATGCCGCGGTGGTTGAGTGGCGCGGCAATCCTGAGGCCGCATTCGCCGGGGCTCCGCATCGCCTCTTAATAACATCCTCTCGCGCCTGCGCCCAACGACAATGTGGCGGCGAAGCTGTTAATGGAACAGAGGCCATGGGACACGTGCGGTTCCGAACCCCCACTGGGGTTACAAGGATCCCCCACTGGAATTACGAGGAACGCCATGGACTCCCGAATCATACTTATACCGAAATTCCTTATTGACTCTAACTTTTGGACCATCTCTTAAAATACCAGTTCTGTTCAGTTTATTCTTTTACTTCACTATCGGACATATTTTAAGGTGTGCGTTCGGGGCGTGGCAATCATCACAAGACATTGTAGGGTATGAGCATATTACTATGGAAAGTTAAAAACATTTTCCTATCTATCAACACGATCACAAAAAAGGCGGTAACTTTAAGATCATACAACATATAGATTTATTATTTTTAATGAAGGATAATTTCCNATCACAAAAAAGGCGGTAACTTTAAGATCATACAACATATAGATTTATTATTTTTAATGAAGGATAATTTCCCCATAAGTTTATTTGGCAACAATAATATAATAGGTTGTTAAATTTATAGGTTCACTTTTAAAAAAAATTTGATTAAAAGTGGCTAACTAGAGTAAATGTTTTTAGACTACAACATTTTCAAAAAAAAATTATAATTTGTGTCTCAATAACAATGTGTTTTTAAGGCGGTCGTATACCTGGTGCTTGAAATCCGTTTTAACGTAACTGAAAAATGTGTATTTTGACGAAACTATTAAACGTGCTCGCCCAGTAGGTTTACCTAAGGAAAGAAAGCACATTACAAACGGTAACGGTATGGCACATTGAAGATATCACTCACATTGGAAAGTTTATTTTCATGCCCTTCAAAATNCCCATAAGTTTATTTGGCAACAATAATATAATAGGTTGTTAAATTTATAGGTTCACTTTTAAAAAAAATTTGATTTAAAGTGGCTAACTAGAGTAAATGTTTTTAGACTACAACATTTTCAAAAAAAAATTATAATTTGTGTCTCAATAACAATGTGTTTTTAAGGCGGTCGTATACCTGGTGCTTGAAATCCGTTTTAACGTAACTGAAAAATGTGTATTTTGACGAAACTATTAAACGTCCTCGCCCAGTAGGTTTACCTAAGGAAAGAAAGCGCATTACAAACGGTAACGGTATGGCACATTGAAGATATCACTCACATTGGAAAGTTTATTTTCATGCCCTTCAAAATNCATTACAAACGGTAACGGTATGGCACATTGAAGATATCACTCACATTGGAAAGTTTATTTTCATGCCCTTCAAAATAGTTCAAACCTGCTTATTCAAACCGCCAAATCTCACAATATTTGAACCGCATACATGGGAACTACGTCAGAGGCATGCATTGGACTTTGTTACAGAGGTGCATCCAATAAATTTACAGGGTCACCACTCGAATTCCTGAAGTTCTAGGAGCATAACGAAACCACTGCGCGCTAATTTAGGGGTATACACATAGAGGCGATAACGTTTAACTTACGCCAGTCAGCATCTATAGGTTTAATATAAATAAACAGTGGTCTAATGTTAATATTTCATAATCAGTAACATAATATTATATCCTAACAAATAAATGTAATACACATAAAATGAAAGCTCAGCCACCAAGGCCTTATCTTTCTAATAGACGCGGGAAAAGAAACCGAGCTGCTGTGGTAAAAAGAAACCTCTTCCAAAGACGAGCCCTACCTATATAAATATACTTTCTACACCCCTATTGCAGAGACAAGCATGGGAGATCGTATACAATGTTGCATCGCTATTCAGTGAACAACAAAGGTGGTTTAAATTTGCCTACGTCATTACAGCACANAGATCGTATACAATGTTGCATCGCTATTCAGTGAACAACAAAGGTGGTTTAAATTTGCCTACGTCATTACAGCACCAAGTGCCGCAACAGAAAATTTAGAATCAACGGGCAAATGAATTTTGCAGAGGGTAAAAACAAAACCATTCTGATTTTTCGATACATTAATGTAAGAAAACGGCTCAAGAAATTAATTGAAGTACAGTATATGATTTTACATGTGGTGCTGTGCGGATAAAAATACACAACTTTTATATGGCAAGGAAAACGTTCCAAGTTTTACAGTGTATGTTCATATTTGTCTATTATTTGTCGTGGCAAAATTTTTATTAGCGGTGTGAATCAGTTTTTTTTTAAATTTTATTTTACATTAGGGTTTTGCTATTTTAATAGGTTCATAAGCCCTAGGGTACCATCTCGACACTTTTGATTTTCCTAACTTCCCCATAGACTGGGCTCGAACAAATCACTAGCTAGTTACATAAACTTGCGGGAGCCTATACATTTTTATACTCGTCTGAAAGACGTTTATATCCCTATTTGTGGCACAAACAGCGAACCAAGACATTAACATTTAACGTCACTTTTTCTAGGAAACCCCGTTTTAGATATGCTGGTTACGTTTGAAAAAAATAACATGTTTAAAAATCTAGGCAGGTAGGTATACGTGATAAACGCACCATAAATTACAATGCGCGAATTACAATTTTGCTCTTGTAATACGGACTCGAACGCTAATCTTCGATGTACTTTGGGATGTCATCTAATTCTAAAGAGCGAACGGGCAATGTTACCTCGCGGGAGACATTACCACATTTCACAAGATACATAAGATTTTTTCATCGATGTTCGGTACCGCATAGTAGGTTCGAAAATCGACCAAACCTATGCACCATTCCCCCCTCCAGATCGAGTGGAGGAAAGTGTACAGCAGGCAGCTTGGAGCTACAAACCTTTAAGGTAAGTATGATTGATATGACTGATGGTTTCTGGTCCATGGATAGCCATTTTATTTAATTATTTGAACGAACGAACAAGGAAGCGAAGACACAAGTGTCCACAGTTCCATGTGTTCAGCATCTGCTCCAACTCGTAGTTGTAAGTCAGTTTGCAATTTTTAAGGTACAGCAGCAGTTTGGGTGGCGGATGAAAATTACCGAAACTGTCGTAGCAGTCTGTAAATTTGCCATGTTTGCCATAAGTTTTCCAGTGCCTACCAGGCTTGGCTATCGTGTCCAGGTTGATTATAGCACATTCGTCACATTTGGGCTTCTGGGGCAAAGCATCTCGCATGAACACTCCACGAAAATGAGGTATCTTCAATTTGCGTGAAAACAGTTCTAAATCGACATTCGTGAGCGGCAGTTTCGGTAGAGATAGATTATCGCCTCTTCCTGCTGCATCGCTTTTGTACACCTCCTCCTCCCACTGGATATGTCCTTNAACGAACGAACAAGGAAGCGAAGACACAAGTGTCCACAGTTCCATGTGTTCAGCATCTGCTCCAACTCGTAGTTGTAAGTCAGTTTGCAATTTTTAAGGTACAGCAGCAGTTTGGGTGGCGGATGAAAATTACTGAAACTGTCGTAGCAGTCTGTAAATTTGCCATGTTTGCCATAAGTTTTCCAGTGCCTACCAGGCCTGGCTATCGTGTCCAGGTTGATTATAGCACATTCGTCACATTTGGGCTTCTGGGGCAAAGCATCTCGCATGAACACTCCACGAAAATGAGGTATCTTCAATTTGCGTGAAAACAGTTCTAAATCGACATTCGTGAGCGGCAGTTTCGGTAGAGATAGATTATCGCCTCTTCCTGCTGCATCGCTTTTGTACACCTCCTCCTCCCACTGGATATGTCCTTAGGTAGAGGCCTTGGCCGTTTTTTTTTTTACCAATTGCGATAGCTTTTATATTTGCATTGTGCCTTTGGGCCTCGGACAACTGCTTCCGTTCGTTCGATGCTGTGTTTACGGCTCGGACGATACCACTCGTGGCTCCGATTAGGCCCCCGAGGGCCCCGAGTGCAGGCAAAAGTAGTGGAAAAAACCCACCGATAGATGTTTTCTTGGTCTAGCATGGTTTTATTCCCTTTTTAACCACTTTTCGTTTGACTTGCGCCTTCTGCTTGCTCTTTGCAGCCATGCCCATCTTCATTTTGGTCTTCATCACGTTGGAAACGCCCCATTCTGGTATTTGTTTCTCCGAGACCAGTGTCTGATGATTTTCTTATCTCGTCGGCTCTTTGCGCGAGTATCTTGTCTACGTGATGCCGAGCTTGTAGATCCTTATTCAGGGAGTAGGCGATGTCGTGTTGCTTGCACGCCTCGTCTAGTGCATTGATACCCGTATCGCTATCTTCGTTCCCAGCCCGCAGAACTTGTATCCAGGAAGTACAGCTCAAACAGTATATTGTTGATTAGCATATCGACTATCGCGCTTCCAGATATGGTCTTACCTCTTCGAAACATCGCAGTGAAATGAACGAGAAAAGTATAAATATGCTACTTTTATACATTATTGTTTCAGTCTCACTGTCGGCTTGGAACAGAATGGACATAAAGTGCCAATGATGCATCTTATTTGTAGTTTCTCCGGTAAAGCATTTACAGCTTTGCACAATTTACGACATGAAATAACGATCTGCAGAATGAAAACTTCAAGTGTGACTTTTGAATGCAAAATCTGCTAGAGGCAGTTTACTTGGAGGGATGATTTAAAGAGACATTCTAAAATTTGCAGTACTGATTCTATGCAAATACAATCATCTCATAATTTTGAAACTCCACATGCTTTACAATCGCTCCACCTACTTCACATGTTCCACAGTGGCTCCTCAATTGTTCCAAATGCTCCACCTGCTCCACATGATCCACATTCGCTCCACATATTCAACAATCGCTCCACGTGTTCCACAACTGCTCCACCTGCTCCACAAGATTGTAGTGGTAACAAACATATTATCAAGCAAAATGTTACTTTACCCATACGCACTACTACTAAAGACGAANCACAATCGCTCCACCTACTTCACATGTTCCACAGTGGCTCCTCAATTGTTCCAAATGCTCCACCTGCTCCACATGATCCACATTCGCTCCACATATTCAACAATCGCTCCACGTGTTCCACAACTGCTCCACCTGCTACACAAGATTGTAGTGGTAACAAACATATTATCAAGCAAAATGTTACTTTACCCATACGCACTACTACTAAAGACGAAGTTCTCCCTCTCGAATCACGATATGTAAGCCTATTTCCGAATACAGTGTGGTTCACCATTACAGGACCATACATTTGGGCAAAACATATGTCATACTCAGCCTGCTGGAAGAAGAAAATGGTATCAGTTTCGAGAATGTGTACCTGTACTTAAAATCACTCCAGAAACAGAAATAACAGCGACTGGCACAAGTACTGCAAGCCATAGATGGTGTGAAATATTTCCCTTACAGCGATAACGAAGCCATCGTTCCACCGAGCGAAGCATTGAATTTATTTTCGACGATGTGGCATGTGAGAAACAGACTTGCATCCAATAAATGGTACTTTAGCATGGGACGGCATGCGGATGTGGACTGTGTGTATCTCGGCCAGACTTATTCGCGCATACCCAAACAACTGCTTTGCGATAATGCTAATGTGTTGGTGCTGTTTCGCAAGGACAATATGAATTTGCGACATGCATGCGACGACCACATCAATATGGACATGTCATCAGATTTCAAGAGCCTGTGTTTTTGTGCTGGAAACACAGGTAAGGATTTTTGGTGGTCGTAAAAAACTGGCCTCTATATAATGGCAGGTACCGATGTGGACTCGATCAGTTCATCGTCTACCATCGAGAATGAGTTACAGCATATCCAAATTCAGGCAGAGTAGCCTCAAGATCCGGCTTGACAAAGTCGAAGATGGAGGTTGTCTCGTACCAAGAAACTATGGAACTTGCGATGCTGGTAGAAGCATAATTCTAAATGTTGGCGAATATGAACAATCCGAAGATACTGCTACTAAATATTTCGCCCTCGAAACTGGTAATGGCTTCATCTCGGAATTACGCAATGTGTTGGCTGACGAGAGCAAATTCTGTCGCACTTACTTGTCCGAGCTCTGGGCGAAGATGGATTGCGATTTGATGGCAATGGACGAGCACGTAACGAGTGTTCAAAGGCAAATTACTGACAGACTGAATTTGGCATCTACACAAAATAATGAGAATCTAAAAGTGCTTAGAGATTTCATAGAACATACATTCGCTACGTCGATTTCCTGACTCGCCACGAAAACTGATATTCAAAACCATTGCAAATACATATTGGATATCTGCAGCGAACGTCTGGAAGGATCGAAAATTGTTTGTTGGAGATCACGACTAAACCTATAACAGTTACCATTTGTATTCAGTACGATGTCGGACATTGCTAGCGAACTGCATCGAGTGATACAGTTGGTTCGTTCGAAGTATTTACTCGCCAAGAGAGCTAGACTTTCGCGCAACCTTATACATGAAGAAATCTAAAAGGAAAATTACTCACTGTATCGATGTATTCTGGGAAAACAATGGAGCACCCTTACTCGTGAAGACCGAAGTCGACGATACTGCTGACCCTACAAAGAAAAAGAAACACGATGACATACAAACGTATCGGGATGAAGGATCGGATGTGGATTTGGAACACAAGAAAAAGGTATGGAAGAAAGCCTTGAAATATAATGCTCTGGCTTGATGGTACCTACAATCGTACACATCTCGTAATAATGATACGACATACGGCATATACAGGCAAAATGATAAATTGTTCCTCGGTGCTGATGAAATAGAGCTTCTACCAGCTGGTATCATCAAAGTAGGCGATTATAAGACATGTGGAACACTCGGGCTTTACGAACTTATATTTAGCAAGGAGCCCAGGGAGTTTACAGAATCCGACCTGCTGGAATACAAAACATTGCTAAAACTCACGCACATGCTTTACCAACATAACAATCCCGATATCGATGCTTATAGGGACGAAGATCACGAAAAAATCGACATTCTCTCGTACCTCTTGAGTGGCCTAGCACTGAAAAGTGTGGACGGTCTGAAGAAGATAGATTATGACAAGAACATCGACTTTGTATTTTGGTACTACCCGAACGAACTGGTGGATAGACTACGACTACTGGTCGTTTTGCAAAGGGTTGGAAATTACTCGTACACCAATGAGATTATATCCATCGTCGAAGAACTGAAGGAGAGAGGCTACCTACATACGATGAGTCGAATGAGATTCACCCACGAACTGCATGCGGCTGCCAAGTGCAACTGCTGCCATCGCAAGGTCATGGTTTGTGGGATGAACGACCTGTTTCAAGCCGACCTCGTCGAGATGACATCGTATGCTCGGGTCAATAAGGTCTACAAGTACATGTTGACAGTCATCGATGCATATAGAAAATTCGCCTGGACCAGGCCGGTCAAGTCGAAGAATATGCATGCTGCCACCGAAGTCATGGCTGATGTGTTATTCGAAGGACACATCCCGAATAATTTGAAAACCAACCAGGGCACGGAATTCTACAATGCAAAGTTCAAGGCCCGATGAAGAAACATAACATAAATCATTATTCCACATACAACAATCTCAAAGCATCTATCGTTGTGAGGTTAAACAGGACTCTGAAGGGCAAGATGTGGAAGCATTTCGCAGTGAATGGAAACTACAAGTTGCTTGAGCTACTGCCGAAACTCGTCCGCGAGTATAATGCTACAATTAATTCTACCACTCGCACGAAGCCCGACGATGTCAAGGATGACTCCGTGGTCCGGACCGTGTATGCCGTTCCGACACTGCTGGGGAATCATGCCCCATACGCTGTGGAGGAGAATCAAGTCATAGCTACCAAGGGCTACACCAATATGAGTTAAATGTATCATTTAAATTAAAATGACGCACGATGTACGGCGACTTTCACCATGTCTATTCACTTTGGAAAAATAGCGAATAATGCATTATTATTCAAATTATACACTCAGCTTTCGTCAAAATTATTTTATTACATTATCCTGTTTGCATAATATGCAGCTCATGTTAGCTACATACAGTTTATTGTAACCATGCAGAATTCAGCAGTGTCCTTTCTCTCATTCTCAATTATTGTCAAATGAAGAAACTTTTTCCGACTACAGCACTCTATTCATGAAACATGTTTTTGAAAGCAGGGCATTCTCTACAATTATTTTTTACGGTATTCTACAGACACATGATAAAATACTTAGTTCTGCAGTAATAAAAACATTATATGTAAAATAATGTGGTAGAAATGTTTTTTACAAACACGTCTGTTGCCTACGAATCTTAAATTGTTTCGCTAAAAATTATTTAGATTTGAAGAATTCAAATTTTTTGAAAATTATTTTATGTATCTTTTCGTGCATGGAAAATTACATCTTTGAATTCGTAAATAAATATAGATACTGGCGATCGGCACTATAACAAGGGTCGCGGTAGACGAGCGAGTGGAGGTTTCTACGGAAACAAGTATTTATTTCTAGGAAAATCAATAAATATCCAAAGTGGCAAGCCAACATATTTAAGAAATTTTTATTAAATTCGTTTTTTTTATAAAATAAAATCATTTCTTGGGTTACGGGTTGCTGGAATGGCGTGGGTTGGAACCGGCAAAGGGGGGAGATGAACAAGGTCACCGGCCGCGCCTGTGACATCATCCAAGATGGCGGACAACTCCAACTCTGAATTGCCAGATGCCATGTTCCCGCTTTGGCATAAGCATACTACTCCTGTCTCTGCGCATTGTCGTTCAACAAAATCCAGGCGATATACTTGAACTGCACATAAACATCACCTGGCAATGTTTTTTGTATGATATATTATATATATTTTTTCTAATACTTATATGTTATGTAGTACAATAATCTCCTGAATAACACGAAGGTAAGCCTTGCAAAATTCAACAGAATGTAATGATATTCCGACACTGCTTGATTACCTGCATAACCTTATCGCGTCAGCAAAAATCATACCCTGTGAATAACGTTTGGTAAATTAAGGTTTTGTTTCCAGAAGCGTTCTCGTATTTAACACGATTCAGCAACCGATTGAAATATATTTTACATACATTTTACGGTTTTACAGAAAAAATACCCCGATCTTCATTGCCCTCCTCACTATCACATTTCATGTTCATGTTAGCCATTATAAGTTATTATTTTGCCGTTTTCGGCAAAGCCTTGATTCTTAATAATTACAAAATTCTGCCAGTGGCTCCAAAGTCGTTCATACCTCCAGGGACTGACGCATTTTCGAGGCCCGTGTGGACTCCTCAGACTCCCCTCCTTCGGGTAGCGATGATGTCTTCCTGGGGAGGAGGACTACACTGGAACCGTTTAAAGGGAGCCGTGCATAACAGCAGTCTTTCGCGGCATGTGTGTGTTACCATTAATAAAATATAAAAAACCAAATGAGTCGATATAATTAAAAAAAAAACATGTTCTGCAATTACAGTTCTTACGGTAATGTGGTTAAAATAAAAAGAAAGCTACTTAAATTTCATTTTTCTGTAACACCACACTTTAAATAAGACCATATATAGATGTTAATATCTCTACTTCGCTGCCAAAATTACCATCAGTGCCCCAGTTACTAGTTACACAATAAGTAGAAGGATTATGGCGGATCGGGCGCAATGGGATCTCGGATTGGAGCTCGGAGCTGTTCATGCTCTGTCATTCAGGTCCGCCGGTGGCCATATTGTCCGTCATTTTGGATCGGTGAACTTGACCTTGACCATTTACCTTGAATGCAGTGACATTTAACCTTGAAAATTCAAGAATATGAAAAAGAATATATTGAAAAAATGTACTATAAAAATTATTAAAACATATTAAAAATGTATTATGCAAAATTATTAAAAAATATTATTAAAATTATTAAAATATTTATTATTAAAAACTATTAAAAATATATTTTAAAAAATTACGTTTCCGGAGGTTTCCCCAGCACCATGTCCAGCAGATGACTGACCCCCTCCATCCCCACCACCAATTACTCATATTTGTTCGAACCCCCCTTTTCCACCCTCCACAGAACCCCCTCGCTTTTGCTCATTCTGTCGAATGCAGCCATCTTGGTGGTTATTTCGTTTGCAATTTATTTACATTTTCAACACCTAGGTGGCGCTATTTTCTCGATTTCATCACCAGGCGAGCTGTATATTTAGCCACCAGGTGGCAGCCATATTTGATTATGGTTTTAAAGTATAGGTGGTGCTGACAGCACCCTCCATATTGATTTCTATTTTCAAAACATAAGTGGTGTTAATTTCTCGATGTCATCACCAGGTGAGCTGTCAGCATTCATATTTATAGACATAGGAAAATGTGTAATTTTTAATCCTATTTAAAAATTTCTTTCTTTCAATCAACAGGATACCTATATGCATAATTTATTAAATTGATATTTTTGTATTAAAAACCTTAAGAACGATTATAAAAAAGTAATTTTTCATTTTAATGATAATTAAAGTACCATTGCACCTTAAACAATTATTTGTTCCTTAAATGCATTTTGTATTTTAAATTCCAAACTTTTTTGAATAAGCAAGGAATTAAGGAAACTCACAATTATTTCAAAAATATGTTTTATGCGGTAAAATCTACAACTCCTTCATTCACATATTTTTTATTCATAGTCTTCGAGTCAACTGACCCCAGTTATAAACGAAACCAAGCTTTCGTACACTCGTGAATATCATGGCGGCGCAGTGTGAGTTTCAATGAAAACTACGTGCAGCAAAAGCGACACCGATAGGCTGGTAGTACAGTGCTAGCCCCAGGAGGTTTTGGCTCGTCCAAAGGTACAGAAACTGATATTGGTGGTGCGTACATTGATGACTTAGGTGGGGAAGGGAGAGAGTAGCAATGGTTATTGCAGTTCATCACAGCAATGATGAGGTTCGCATAATCTCTTTCTTACAGAACTGGCACTGAAAAATTGATTAGCCCTGCTGTTTAACTTTACACGACCTTATGTGCTTGCAGAAAAGGCCATTACAGTAGAACATCAACCCACATTTGAAACAAAGAAACCTTATCCCGTTTGGATTCTTCACAATTCCATGAATTTCATGATGACGTACAATGTGTCGATGGGAAAATACCTCCTCTCAGTAGCTGCAGGGATAAGTTTTCTCTAGCGAGGATGGGTTCGGCCGATGGGGCGAGCTCTGTTGAAGATGGTGCAGCTAAAGAACCAGGTGGCTCTGCCAGTGGTGTGGGTGCTGCAATCACAGGTGAAGGAGCTGCTGGAACAGCTGAAACCATCGTTGAAGTCGATGGCACTGCTGGAAGGTTATCCATGGAGTATTAAAACTAGAGTAACTTTTATTTACGATCTGCACTCCACGACATCTGCCAACGAACTGGGCTCTCCGTCATGAACCTATCTGTTTATATATATGCAATACACATGTCACATTAAACCATGCGGTCATACCTCCATGTACCCCTTTCCCCAGTAAACGTTAGCAACTTAAACCATGTGTAGGACGCACTGCTCATCCTCCAAGTGTAAGTTTTCATCCTTTCCTTAGGCCTCCATCTTTCCACCTATGTACACTGAGTGGCCAAACTATTATGACCACACCCTCAATACAATGCTGGACCACCTTTTGCCCTTAATATTGCATGGATTCTTCTTAGCATGAACTCTATGAGATGTAGTTGGGGGTATGAGGAATTTGAGACTATATCCGATGAACTGCACTTTCCAATTCCTTAAGATTTGATGGTACTGGATCCAGTTGCCTGATGCCCCATTCAATCTCATCCCACAGATTCTCAATTATATTGAGATCTGGTGATTGTGCAGTCAAACTAAGCAAGGTAAAGTCTCTGCCATGCTCTTCGAACCATTTGCGGACAATGCCAGCTTTATGACAGGGAGCACTGTCCTGCTGGAAGTATCCATCCTCGGCAGGGTACACCATTAACATAACAGGATGTATTTGATCTGCGATAACACTTAAATACCCTTGGGCATTCAGACGTTGTTCCACAGGAATTAAAGGACCCATACAATGCCAACCAAACACCCCCCAAACCATAATATTGCCCCCACCAGCTTGAAGTGTTGTGGCAATGCAGTTGGGGTCCATGCTTTCGTGCTGTTTTCTCCATATTTGCACCCTGCTATCTACATGGTGTAATTGAAAACGCGATCCATCGGACCACATGACCCTTTTCAAGTTATCTACTGTCCAATCCTTGTGATTCTTTTCAAACTGGAGACGTCTGCTCTTGTTCAAGGCACACAGTAGAGGCTTTCGAACAGGTCGTCGGCTTCCANATTCTTTTCAAACTGGAGACGTCTGCTCTTGTTCAAGGCACACAGTAGAGGCTTTCGAACAGGTCGTCGGCTTCCGCAGCCTATACGGTGTAATGTGCGGCGAACAGTTTATTTAGAGACCTTCGCAGTGGCTCCTTGATTAAGATTCCAAGCAATTTGACGCACTGTTGCTCTTCTGTTGGACTGGACAACTCTGGNTTCGCAGTGGCTCCTTGATTAAGATTCCAAGCAATTTGACGCACTGTTGCTCTTCTGTTGGACTGGACAACTCTGGCAAATCTCCTTTCAGATCGAGCATTGTCATCGGACACTGCTGGTGTTCGGACTGCAACTGACCCGGTTTTCTGCTTGGTAGTCCACTCTCTGTAAACATTGATAACTGCTGGTCTCGAACACTTCACAAGTGCAGCCGTTTTGCTGATACTGGTTCCGACGCTTCGAGCGCCTCAATCATCCCACGTTCAAACTCAGTTAAATCATGTTTTTTGCCCATTACTTCGCAAGCAACACAGTGCAATTGATGCTTCACTTGTCCTGCATTCCCTTTTTATAGCTATNTTTTTTGCCCATTACTTCGCAAGCAACACAGTGCAATTGATGCTTCACTTGTCCTGCATTCCCTTTTTATAGCTATATCGCCCTCTAGTGGCAACAACGTGAAGTTATGGCCGATCTGCATATAAGTGTCAAGTGGTCATAATAATTTGGCCANAACAACGTGAAGTTATGGCCGATCTGCATATAAGTGTCAAGTGGTCATAATAATTTGGCCACTCAGTGTATATATCCCGTTGAAAAGCGTCGACTCCCTCCATCTTACGACTTTTAGGCTGTGATCACTCCATGTGAGGGGTTCCTCGGACGTTGGGACAGAAGAATACATATTACAGAGATTATTTAAAAATGTTTTAAGAGTTTTTTTGTCATAATGATTATATTGGTAAGATGTAGGTGGGTTCCGACGACGCACGCCCCAACACGATGATTTTTCTGCACACATCATTTATAAGTGACAGCTGCTTAAGAGGGTGGTAAATATCCATCGTTGAAAACTCTAGTGTACCAAAACGAGTCAAAGACAAATAACATTGACTCAAATAGATAAGCTACAGCGAAAATTTCTTGACACCACCAATAAAAAGTAAGTAGAATCCCCAATGCTGAACCAATGAAAAAATNTAAGCTACAGCGAAAATTTCTTGACACCACCAATAAAAAGTAAGTAGAATCCCCAATGCTGAACCAATGAAAAAATTCCAAAAACTCTAAACGACGAAAAAAGTGACACAGCCATTTAACATTGAAAAGCCTCGTCACATCTCAATTTAATGCAGAACTATAATTCCACCTACGAAAAAAAATGTNAGCCATTTAACATTGAAAAGCCTCGTCACATCTCAATTTAATGCAGAACTATAATTCCACCTACGAAAAAAAATGTCGACCAAAAAGCAGAAGAATGCGTGTCACCAGCGAAAAATACAAACGAAATTCCGTGACCAACGATGAAAAAATGTAGAACCAACGGCTAAAAATATTCGCAGAAATATGCAGAAGTATACACCACCAACGATAAATACAAAGAAAATTTCAAGACCAATTATGAAAAATATTAATAAATACAGAAAAATTCGCAGAAAGATGCAGAAGTATACACCCCATCAACAGAAAATACGAACCAAATGTCAGGGCCGACAACGAAAAATATTAACAAATACAGAAAAAATGCTCACACAGGCACATAAGTATACACCTCACCAACGGAAAAAAAAAAAGACAAGACAAGACAAGCGATGAAAAAATTGTAGGACCAACAACGAAAAATATTAACAAAATTTCAGGACCAATGTTGGAAAACTGTAGAACCAACGACGAAAAATATTAATAAATAAAGAAAAATTCGCAGAAGTATTCAGAAGTATACACCACACCAACAGAAAATACAAACGAAATTTAGGACCAACAATGAAAAATTGTAGAACCAAAAGTGAAAAATATTTAAAAAATACACAAAAAAATTCCCACACAGGCACAGACATAAACTAAAAATACAAACGAAATGACAGGACCAGCGNTTAAAAAATACACAAAAAAATTCCCACACAGGCACAGACATAAACTAAAAATACAAACGAAATGACAGGACCAGCTATGAAAAAATTGTAGAACCAACGAAGAAAATTATTAATAAATACAGAAAAAAAAGCTAGCGCATAACTATTTATAAACCATCAAGGAAACCTAAGCAAACACATTAATCAAGAATCATACAGACATCAGCAGCGAAAAACACTCCATTGACAGACAGAAGTTTCGAAGAACCGCCGAGAAAAAATTACACAAGTTGTTACTTGGAAACTAATAAGTAGAAAAATATGACTCAAAGATATAAAATCGCAGAAAACAGTCACAAGGGGAAAAATGGAAAGTAATACAACTGCTGCAGAAGCGAAAAATATATTTAAATGAAGGTTCACCTCCAGATATTTGTCATNTAAGCTACAGCGAAAATTTCTTGACACCACCAATAAAAAGTAAGTAGAATCCCCAATGCTGAACCAATGAAAAAAATTCCAAAAACTCTAAACGACGAAAAAAGTGACAGAGCCATTTAACATTGAAAAGCCTCGTCACATCTCAATTTAATGCAGAACTATAATTCCACCTACGAAAAAATATGTCGACCAAAAAGCAGAAGAATGCGTGTCACCAGCGAAAAATACAAACGAAATTCCGTGACCAACGATGAAAAAATGTAGAACCAACGGCTAAAAATATTCGCAGAAATATGCAGAAGTATACACCACCAACGATAAATACAAAGAAAATTTCAAGACCAATTATGAAAAATATTAATAAATACAGAAAAATTCGCAGAAAGATGCAGAAGTATACACCCCATCAACAGAAAATACGAACCAAATGTCAGGGCCGACAACGAAAAATATTAACAAATACAGAAAAAATGCTCACACAGGCACATAAGTATACACCTCACCAACGAAAAAAAAAAAAGACAAGACAAGACAAGCGATGAAAAAATTGTAGGACCAACAACGAAAAATATTAACAAAATTTCAGGACCAATGTTGGAAAACTGTAGAACCAACGACGAAAAATATTAATAAATAAAGAAAAATTCGCAGAAGTATTCAGAAGTATACACCACACCAACAGAAAATACAAACGAAATTTAGGACCAACAATGAAAAATTGTAGAACCAAAAGTGAAAAATATTTAAAAAATACACAAAAAAATTCCCACACAGGCACAGACATAAACTAAAAATACAAACGAAATGACAGGACCAGCGATGAAAAAATTGTAGAACCAACGAAGAAAATTATTAATAAATACAGAAAAAAAAGCTAGCACATAACTATTTATAAACCATCAAGGAAACCTAAGCAAACACATTAATCAAGAATCATACAGACATCAGCAGCGAAAAACACTCCATTGACAGACAGAAGTTTCGAAGAACCGCCGAGAAAAAATTGCACAAGTTGTTACTTGGAAACTAATAAGTAGAAAAATATGACTCAAAGATATAAAATCGCAGAAAACAGTCACAAGGGGAAAATGGAAAGTAATACAACTGCTGCAGAAGCGAAAAATATATTTAAATGAAGGTTCACCTCCAGATATTTGTCATGGGTAGGTTATAGCTATTATTTTACCCCTCGTAGTTCCGTCACGGGATAAGCATTGGAACCCCTAAGGAATTGAATTTAAACCCTGGTCGGAGGTCCAATATTGACGCAGAACTTATGTGTATGTGTGACTGCGAATATGAAATTGCGTAAACAAAATGGCAAGCACAACTGATTATAGTGCATCGTATAAGCCCTTTATGATGGCCGTATTTATTTTGTTGGGGTAGAAGTGGGAGTGAAATCGCTTCAGATTTGACACTTTCAAGGTGAGAAACTGCCCTTGCACCCCGGCCGCATTCTCCCTCTGCCAGGAGCCAACACGCATTTTATAGCATGTTGACCCCCTTTCCAACTACTTCATCGATTCGTGTATGGCTGATCGATCAACAGCTACACAGCAAGGTAAGCAAACAGTGAACCTTGTGTATCGCTACATTCAAATTTAAATGATGGGGATATAATTGAAATATATATTTATTTATTTATGTTTCATTGTACCCATACTGTAGTGTGTGTATTCCGTTTTCCTGTAGCTGCCTCTTATCATCTGTCCACGTCAGAGCCAATTTATTTATGCAATGAGAAAATAATTAATGTTTCTGTGATCGTATACTGTGTACATTTACTCTCATCGTACGGTGCTGCTCCAAAACAGACAAGAAATCTTCAAATGTAATTTTATTTTCCACTACGCATTTCTGGATTCCTTTCGACCTTTTTGTGATTTACCCCCCGCATTTGAATGTACACAGTTTCGCCCGTAGTCCCACGAATTCGGTCATGATAGACCCATCGCACTCATCTTCGAATTTACCAACGACTTTATTGTTGGTGGGCGAAAGACACTTGTGGTTCGTGGGATAGACACTGGTGTCAAAGAACCTCGTGTCAGCGACCATTTCGTTGTAGAAGTCCTGGGTTCTAATCTCGAACAGGAACGTGTCCGTGTCTGTATACAGGAGCTCGATGTCTTCGCCATACCGGGCCTTCATCACGTCACAGTGGAACATGTACATGAGGGTTTTCGATAGGTCGAGCACTGTGAACAATATTGATTCGTGTTGCAGGTGGATCAGGGATGGATTTTCGTCATAAATTGTCCTGTCAAGAAATGTCGGTTTTTCCACGAGTTTCTTCAGTAGTCTCATTGCATCCCAATCCATTTTTTGGCGTTTCCTTTTATTTTCCATTAATTTGCCGAAAGTTGCAGTGTTGCCCAATTAAAAAATTTCTTTCTCGAAATAATTGGGGGCTGCCTGACGTTTTGCAGTATTTAAATCTATGCAAGGTTACAACTATGTAGTCTGTTCAAATTTGAGCTTGCGGTGAAATTTCGTAACCTTCAATCCATGTTAGAGAGCCTGTTTTAGGTTACGGTAATGGACGATATAATTTTTCTTGTCTTCCAGAGTCTTTGGGAGCTTTGGCTGTTTCGAGCCAGGCGGGCACTGGTTGACGGAAATAAATTGTAAATCACGGTGTTCGATGAGCATGGCCGCGGGGTACTCAACATCCACCTCTAGGAGGTAACCCGTCGCCCCTTCGTCAGGCACGGACATTACGACGATATTGGTGTCGGCCCATTTGAAATTGCGTATTGGTAAAGATAGCTACATAGCGCAGCCGTACAGATTATTGGCGTCGAGGTACTGCAGGAGGGTGGAATACTTGATGGGGGCGTATGTTTCCGGTGCGTATGTGTTGCTCGCCAACGCATGACGCTTCACGCACTGGGCCACGCCATCACGGATCCCTTCCTCGACGAACACATGCATCTCATAATCGATTAGAAGCTCTAGTTTGACCCCTGTCATTCACAAAATGTCGTCGAAAGCAAACCCTGGTGCGCTGATGTAATGTGNACTGCAGGAGGGTGGAATACTTGATGGGGGCGTATGTTTTCGGTGCGTATGTGTTACTCGCCAACGCATGACGCTTCACGCACTGGGCCACGCCATCACGGATCCCTTCCTCGACGAACACATGCCTCTCATAATCGATTAGAAGCTCTAGCTTGACCCCTGTCATTCACAAAATGTCGTCGAAAGCAAACCCTGGTGCGCTGATGTAATGTGCACAGTCCAATCGATATGTTGAAACACACAAATTTCTGAAGTTTTGAAACATCTGACAGAATCAGCACGTCCATCTTCAAGTACAATTATGAATATTCCTTTAGACTAGTACAGCCAAACTCTTGACATACCTTGTGGGCTTAGGTGTATTCTTCGTCGTTGATCCCAGAGCCCATCATCTTGTTGTAAAAAGCCTCTTTCGGAGGCAGCTGTTGCTCGCCCAGCTTCTCCCAGCTGTCAACATAATCATAAGGGAAGGCGCCTTTGCACGTGACGAGAGGCAGTTGGCAGGCACTGAAGAATTTTGCAGTGTTTATAAATTTATTTTGAGGCAGGGACTTGACCAGGGACGCCAGGCTGCTAGCCATGAACCGAAAAGTATCTAAAAATTGCATAGAATATCTGTCGCCCAGTTTCTTTGAAAATGTGATAAATTCTTCGCTCGTGTGTGGGATGAGGAAAATGTTTTTTGTATCGTAATCCAGGTGCTTACGATAAAATTTTCGTCATATCCTAGATTATCGAAAAATAAAACCATTTTCTTCGGTCTTCTGCGCAACAAATTGCAGCTGGTGCAAGCGGGCCCGATATACCGTCCGGTGAAGTGGTCGTGGTCCCTCACCTAGAAATTGTCGTGCTTGAATGGACCTGTGCAATAGCAGCACCGTGTCTCTCTGGCATAGCTGGTCTTTTCTGCAGGGGTGAGTGACTCCATCGGCTTCGATGTGGCGCAGATTTATTTTACTTTTTTGTCAATATCTACAATCGCCTCCATTAAATGTTTCTCTGCATCTTTCCTCCGTGTATATGATAGGGCCCTGGCTCAGCGTAGATGTTAATGCTGCAGGGATGACGTCATTGTCCACGGGGATGTAAATGCATAAGCTGTACACCTCGTGCTTTTGATAGGCATATGTGTAGGAGCGACTGGGGTATGGTTCGCAGGTGTGAATCTGTTTCAGAATGCATCAAAATCTGCATAAACAACAATGTGTAGTTTATCAGTGTTGTGATAATTAGTTCTTAAATTTTAATACTGGTGGCCTACTTTCTCCCCCGGCTGTGGTATCTCGATTCTGGCTGGGGCATTTTCCTTGCAATATTATTTTGTGATTTCCCAGGCACTGCTGTCCCGACAGTCCCGTAACTCGTGGCAAGTCATGATAATACGTGAAGCTGCGCTTGCATATATGGATATTGTGATCGTGGGCGGTCAGCTGGGACCTTATCAACAGCTCGAAATTTTTTACGCAGCAATAGTGGGCTTTCCCAACTTCGGCCGTCACCAGCAATAGGTCGAAATCATGTGGCTGATCTTTTTTTTTTGTCACACGTTCGGGGAAAATATTCTCGTTCTCGTCCAGGGCATAAATGTTCACATACACTGACGAATTATTTTTTTTTTTCAAAATATTTAATTTTGTGTAATGTTGTAGGGAACTATAGCTCTGAAAATCAAATTTTTATTCCCGTTCGTGATAGCGGTGGTCGACTCGCTGCGCATCTGTCCCTTCCACGTAACGTGCCAAAATGGCCCATTTAAAGCACATATGGTCACGGGAGTTTTGTGGATTTATTATGGCCTTCTTCTGCTTAATGGAAGCGGGAAGCTGGATGTACGATGATGATAGACGAAGGGGTCCAGCTTGTTTATGTGCAACTTTCGACAGTGTCTACCCGGAACCGCGTTCTTTGTATTGCGTCTCTTCAGTACATATATTTTCTAAGCTATTTTCGACGGTCTTCTTAATATTGCTGATTTCATGGATTTGTATATGTGTCGTCTTAAATTGTCTTTTGTCTATACCTTCATAGAACGGAGCCGGTGTCGTATAATCATACTCGAGCAAAATGTTAAATTTTATTGCCTCGATTTTATCTCATTTCGTCCGTCAGTTGGTTGATAATATTCTTCATAATGTTTTTAAAATAATTACAAATATCGTTTGCAGTGTCACTTTCCCTGAATGCCGTTTCTGCCCCGATGAACGTCCGGGGGGTTGGCTGGAAAGCGCCGATAACGATTCGGGGTCGCGAAGATCGAGCAGGGACCTAAACCTGTAGAGCTACGAGGTGTCGGGGGGCCACGTCGAGTCGCGTGTGTTTGGCGGGAGGAGGGGCTGGTCACTGCACTTCGCCACATGCGTCCTAAGTGCATCTGATCTAGTGAACTCTTTGCCGCATTATTCGTAAATGAATGCACGTTTGTTGGGGTTAAAATGGCAGCGAGTTTCGTGTCGTCGGGCGTGGCATACCTGCGTAAAAGAAGCATTGCAAATCCTACAGTTAAGTGTTGGTACTGGCTTGAGTTCACCTGTGCAGCTGCGAAGGTATTTGCGAATATCATCCTTGGGGCTTATTTGTACCCCACATTTCTCACAAATCTGAGAATCGCCCCTGAAAGGGTTGTGTACACAACTGGTCTGGGGTCGGAGCCCATTTCGATGGAGAGTGAAGTGCTTACCACAAAACCCGCTGGAAAACAAAACTGGAGGTGACATCATTCCTACCCCAGCAGGTGTTGGAACGACGGATGCAGCACGACGGTTGGCCATGCTTCGCCTCATACGTGAAGAACCCAAGTAGCAACGTGCAACAGGATAAAAGGGCTTTCGTTTTTTTTTTNGGCCATGCTTCGCCTCATACGTGAAGAACCCAAGTAGCAACGTGCAACAGGATAAAAGGGCTTTCGTTTTTTTTTTGTGAAATTCAAATACTATTCAGTTACATACAATGTCATTCCTAGCCAGGGAACAATTTTTCTTAAATTATCGAGTTGATGTAATTTGATAAAAAGTTATATTTATTAAGTCTTCAATATACTTCAGTATAGGCACATGTCATATCCCTTTAATGTATTTATATTTCTTTAATTCCAAATAATAAACCCTAAATATTTACAAATACAGAATCTGTATTGTTTGAAATATAGTGCAGTCAATTAAATGAACGGCGCCGATGAGTGATGTGACGAAGGAACCCCCCGAGAAAACCAGAAAGCTAACGTTAGAAAATCCTGGACGTTACCCACCGGGAATCGAACCGCGACTCGTCATAGCGGCAAGCCGCCACACTACACCGGTGCCACCGCGATCGCCTGGAGTTGTTATCTCCCTCTAGTCCTGTAAGCAACGAGGGAAGAGGCAGGGAATCAGTGTATGCTCCANACTCTAGTCCTGTAAGCAACGAGGGAAGAGGCAGGGAATCAGTGTATGCTCCAACCAAACACACTCACACACATGCGCACGTACACACACGCACACATCCATTACATCTGATTAAAAAAAATTACGTTTGATTCAATAGAAATTATGAATGGGTGGAAAACTCAATTTTAAATGCCAATATACATATTANCGAACCGCGACTCGTCATAGCGGCAAGCCGCCACACTACACCGGTGCCACCGCGATCGCCTGGAGTTGTTATCTCCCTCTAGTCCTGTAAGCAACGAGGGAAGAGGCAGGGAATCAGTGTATGCTCCAACCAAACACACTCACACACATGCGCACGTACACACACGCACACATCCATTACATCTGATTAAAAAAAAATTACGTTTGATTCAATAGAAATTATGAATGGGTGGAAAACTCAATTTTAAATGCCAATATACATATTAAAACAACTTCACGTCAACGCCATTCTTACTAGCGGGTGGGCGAAGTTTTTTTTTGCCGTACACACATTTCCATTGTATTTTATATTCTCCAGGTACAAACACATTAAGAAAATGGGAAAAGAAATTTTGAAATCACAAGCCGACTCTTAATATGTTACGATATCCCGCTCTTGTACAAAATTCATGTGACTGAGTAATGTATTTAATTCTAAAGAACGTTAATATTTTATCCTTTAAGAAAGACCGTACAATATGAGTAAAATTCAGCTCCAAGAAAATAATGAGCAGCTCGTGTAGGTAGTAAAATTTGTGGTATGTGATGATAGAAAATTAACGCAGCTAAGTAAAAATAAATTAATCTGTACCCACCGACTGAACTGATGAAATTAGCTGTGACGTGAAGAAGACTGGATAAAAAGGAACAATATGCATTAAAAAATCTGAACGGTAAAAGAAACACATCGCCATAAGGACTCGTGTAGATTTTTTTTAATTACCTGCAAACGAAACATGCAGTATGAAGCAGTAACTCGACGAAGACAGCTCGTTGTGAAGATGGCACATGTGGTTCTCAAGCCGAGCGGATCACACCAAGACGGTAGCTCTACACTGGGCGGAAACACAGGTAAACAGAATATAACACATTATAGGGTATCCTGTGTAATTAAGTGTTTTGGCATACACCCCACCGCGAATCGAACCTGGCTCACCTAAGTGGGAGGCGAGCAATCAGACTACTCTCTCACGGTAAAGCGCGCAGGAAGAAAACATCTGTAAATATTGTGAAGGGGAAACGATGCGTGTTTTTTCAGCCGATGCAAACGTGATGCGGCTGGTGCTCGTGAGAACGGGCCAGCCGGCCGGCGCCCGGCTCCTGTCGCTGTGATATCAGGCGGTAGACGATCCCTGACCTCCGGTATCATACCACACGAATAATTATAGCAACGCGAAATATTGGTTGCGGACCGATATTTCTGTAAAAATCTTAAGGGGCTCACCTACCTAGATTATTTCTGGCACTATAAAACATGATGGTGAACTCTAGCCGTGCAGGCTGAAACTGTTATAGTTATGTTTGATGACAGATGCATGGGACATATTCACCATGCGTATTCTGAAATACATATTTTTTATGGTGGGCTGCGATGCAAATCAAACGGCTAAAAGTAAGTTTTCTTTGTAAAGAAAGCTGCAAGTTTAGCGTATCTGTATTTTTTTTTTTTAACGCAAGCGCAATATTTAAGACTGTCTTTAAATTTAATCTGAACTATTCGTATGAGATTACAGCACCTCAAAATAAAGGAGCGTGGATGCTAGATGCTACTTGCACAAACAAATTAAACTATTTTAAATTATCTCTAACGTAATATTTTCACAAACGTTAAANATGCTAGATGCTACTTGCACAAACAAATTAAACTATTTTAAATTATCTCTAACGTAATATTTTCACAAACGTTAAAAAGTATGACTGCTTATGAAAGAAACATATTTTCCTAATACTTTTGAGAAACGAGGAAGTTTTTTTTACGCTCGTCAAAACAATTCGCCTGACGTGACGGGAAATATATTTTTTTTACGTTAATTAAGTATTTCGACAATTGAGCTGAGATGAGGTAAGCGTTCCTCCGTTAACTAATAATTTTAAAATTCAATACGTATATCCTAGCTCCATTATTAAATAGAAAATCATAAATTATAGTAACTGAACAGAGAGCGCGATGCATGTGAGCTGCGGTTGACGGGCTTGGCCTGGCCGGGTGTGCCTAGTCAGCGCTGTCTCTTCTCCNAATCAGACTACTCTCTCACGGTAAAGCGCGCAGGAAGAAAACATCTGTAAATATTGTGAAGGGGAAACGATGCGTGTTTTTTCAGCCGATGCAAACGTGATGCGGCTGGTGCTCGTGAGAACGGGCCAGCCGGCCGGCGCCCGGCTCCTGTCGCTGTGATATCAGGCGGTAGACGATCCCTGACCTCCGGTATCATACCACACGAATAATTATAGCAACGCGAAATATTGGTTGCGGACCGATATTTCTGTAAAAATCTTAAGGGGCTCGCCTACCTAGATTATTTCTGGCACTATAAAACATGATGGTGAACTCTAGCCGTGCAGGCTGAAACTGTTATACNCTCGCCTACCTAGATTATTTCTGGCACTATAAAACATGATGGTGAACTCTAGCCGTGCAGGCTGAAACTGTTATACAGATGCATGGGACATATTCACCATGCGTATTCTGAAATACATATTTTTTATGGTGGGCTGCGATGCAAATCAAACGGCTAAAAGTAAGTTTTCTTTGTAAAGAAAGCTGCAAGTTTAGCGTATCTGTATTTTTTTTTAACGCAAGCGCAATATTTAAGACTGTCTTTAAATTTAATCTGAACTATTCGTATGGGATTACAGCACCTCAAAATAAAGGAGCGTGCATGCTAGATGCTACTTGCACAAACAAATTAAACTATTTTAAATTATCTCTAACGTAATATTTTCACAAACGTAAAAAAGTATGACTGCTTATGAAAGAAACATATTTTCCTAATACTTTTGAGAAACGAGGAAGTTTTTTTTACGCTCGTCAAAACAATTCGCCTGACGTGACGGGAAATATATTTTTTTTACGTTAATTAAGTATTTCGACAATTGAGCTGAGATGAGGTAAGCGTTCCTCCGTTAACTAATAATTTTAAAATTCAATACGTATATCCTAGCTCCATTATTAAATAGAAAATCATAAATTATAGTAACTGAACAGAGAGCGCGATGCATGTGAGCTGCGGTTGACGGGCTTGGCCTGGCCGGGTGTGCCTAGTCAGCGCTGTCTCTTCTCCTCTCCTACATAACGATAAGCACGCACACCGCAGTTACATGTCCATTCACTCGTACCAATGCGGAAGGAAGTAATGCAGTTAAATATATATATATATATATTGAAAAAAAATTTGATAAAAAATTTACTGCCCGCAACATAAGTGTTTTGGTCAAGAACTTTATTTAAAATACTAGAATGAAAGCATTGGTTTTAACAGCCCCATTAAATAAACGAGATGCGATCTTGAAATCATCGACAAAAAATTCAAGTCCTAAAATTTTTTGTAACAGTATGTGAAGTACTTATCTACGAACTGATGACAGGTTGATGGAAGCAAAAAAGTATCTGAAAGCTGGAGAAGTCTTGGAAACGCACGAAGTTGATTGACAAAGCTGAATTGGGGGGGGGGGACAGCCCTATATTGTTTACNGGTTGAGGTGGGGGTGTCGTTTCTCCTCACCGCGTATTTTCGTCCGCAAAAGGAAAATAGTCCGCTATCATAATTTTTTAAATAATATTTCAATTTTTTTGGTACAAATAATAAAAACCTATCAAACCAATTAATCGATGGTTTCATTAATTATGTATATTTTGTAATTTTCCCAATATAGTGTTTTTGTAAAAATATATATTTTTTATAAAAATCGCAATACCCCAACCACTGATGGAAGGCATCTCCCGTAGGCATGTCAATGCAAGCGATGAAAGGTGGGGATGGTTGTACCAATTGCATGTTTTCAAATTTCTCAGTATCCTTCACGAGGCTAGCCATGTATTGTAAATTATGGGAACTAACGACTGTGAAGTATCTCAGATTGTGCGAGTGAGATGAAATGATAATCTTCGGTGTCTCACGACATGTCCTTGTAAATTTGATGCACCTCTTTGCGAGTGTACACTATATTACGCTTATGGGAGAAATGTAGAAAGAGAGCGGGTAAATTTATTTTCTGTCTCTCACGACATGACCTTGGAAAGCTTATGCACCTCAGATATGACACTAGATTTCGCCGAAAATTCTTACCCCTACCCTCATTAATTTCTCCTCAGTTTCCACATTCCGAATTTTTTCGACGAATAGGAAATCGATGTGTGGGGGAGTACACAATAAAATTCCCTTCGTGGCCAATGGGAGATCGGCCTGGGGGGAGTGCAAAGTGCAATTTTTTTTGCTGCCAATAGGAATGTGATTTGTTCATGTTACAAAGTTCCGTTTCTTTCGCAGCCAATGGTAATTCGATTTTGGTTGCAGCCAATGAGAATGGGATGTTAAAAGTTATGTAAAATATTTCTGGTAAAATATATTTTTAACACCCGAGAAAAAATCTCAAATTAAGCTGGACGCTACACAGATCAAGTCCATTATCGCGAGTTTTACTTTTAATGGAACTGTGGCTGGTAGAAATTTATTTTTGCAAAATACGTGTACATCCCAAGGTGTGGAAAATATATCAGTTTCGCGTACTTTTCTTCCCTTTTACTGTGACTTTTTATTGAATTTTCAGTGGTGGCTAGAGTTGTATTGAATATTTTAGTATTTTTTAAGATGTTTTCTTTAAATTATAACATAATTGATATAAATATCTGTTTCTTTACAACAGTGTTTTTTTTTACTTACGTGAACAGGAAATAACTCATGATAACAATATATTTTTTAAACACATTTATTATGCACGCATCACAATATTATCCTTCTGCATAGCAAAGAACAAAAAAATAAAATACAAGGAATACTTTTTTTTAACGAGTTCCTTCTCTGAGTTATAGATAAAATTACACACAATATATATATTTTTTTGTAATGTACCATGGGTTATCAGAACTCCACAATCTTAGGGCTTCAGAGTTGCACGGAACCCAGAAATATCTTTGATTTTTGCAGTCGTGAAGTCTTGTGGCGTACGTCTCGACGAGCTGTCGAAACAGCGGGCAGCAGCGCTGCTCGTGAAGGTCTACGACGTACGTTCCGATGGGGCACGCATTCCGAATAGCCGACTCTTGGCGTCTTCCAATCACATACACAGGATACGCGCAAATTATGGTTTCCTCCAATACATTGGGAATTTTGTCGTAAGGAATATTTCCCTCGTCCCACGCTTAGTCCGTGCGTTTCGTAAGTCTGTGCGCGGCACGCCTGTTGCGTGGTGCGGTCGAGGTGGTAAAAAAGTGAAAACTTTGGTTTTCTTGTCCTTGTCACTGTACTAGATGACAATCTGATTGATGGTGACGAGTCCAACGAGCGTAAACCTTGGATCTTGCAAAATTTTTTTTTCATAGATTTTGTTATATAAAAAATTTGAAGCTCCCATGCACATTGAAATTTTTTTATTTATTTATTTTTTTTTTCAAAATTTTATTGCGGTCCATACACGTCGGGCACCTGTGTTCTGGGTTGGCTTTCTCGCCATCGTCGTCTCGTGCTTGCGAGTAAATTTCTTGAAGGGGAGCATCTTCCACACATCCGGCTTGCGAGTAAATAACTTCCACGGGCGCAGACGTCGCGAGGGCTGCGTGGCGGGCCTTGCACCAACCCCTGCGACGCGGCATGTCGGGAACCGAGGTGGTGCAGCCCTCGAAAAACTCCTTGCACGGGAAGCAGTCCCGTATGTCTTCGTCCTTCTGTAGGTAGGCTGGCAAATACTTGAATACAGTCGAAATTTCGTGAGGTGCGTAGACCAGAAAACATTCTTTCGGCATGTACGGTAACTCGCCCCGTTTGTCCAAGGCAATAAGCGAGTGCACTATTCCAAATGCTAATATGACCGGAAAGATTTTATGACCACTCGTACAACACGCATACATTTTTCTTTTTTAAGAGCGAGAAAATGACTGGTTTCCCGAGGGGGCTCGTGGTGCACCTTATAAAGAGTTTAGGAAAAAAATAGTCCGCTTGCGACTAAAGTAGGCCGCTGATTGGTCGAAACGAATGTTTCCGCAAACGCACGAGTAATTAGCCAATGATAAAGATTGTCACGCAACGTGGTTAGCCAATGAGAAACATAGGTAGGGGTGTAGTGGAGTAATTGGTTGAGCAATTAAATATACTGGAATGGAAAGAAAAAAAACGTGGGTAATTACTCAACGAGAATCATAGGTAGGGGTAGAGAAATTAGCCAATGAGAATCATTGGTGAGGTTGAGTAATTAACCGATGAGAGTCATTGGTGGTGGTGGAATACTGCTGACTTATTGGTCGAACGAAGGTAAGTAATTGGTGGTGGGGGTCAGTCGTCTGCTGGATGTGGTGCTGGGGAGTACCTCAGGAAATGTAAAAAAATTTTAAACTACATTTTAAAATATTTTTTATAATAATATTTTTAATAATAAAAAAAATAATTATACATTTTAAAATATTTTTCAAAGTCAATTTTTGGATTTTTTGAGGTTTGCTGGGTTTTCAAAATTAAAGGTCACCGGGGCCAAGGTAAAATATGAAGGTCAAAGTCACTGACATCCAACATGGCGGACAATATTGCCGCCGGGGGCTGGAATGACAGATCATGAAAAGCTCCGAGTTCGGATCCCAGATCCCGATGCGCCCTATCCGCCATAATCATTCTACTATTATAATAAACACAATTACTTGTTACAATTTTTTTCCTCAAATGTTTTTATTAACCAAGTTCAGTTAACCGTCGGCCAAGAATGGTTTTAAATTTCTGTCGGGTGACGTGACAGGCCAGCTCGATATCACTTATGACTGCAGAGTGAAGGACACAAAAACCAGACAAGAAAGAGAAAGCAACATTTACTATTGCAGAATAATGAGAAATATTTTGCCAAACAGTCGNTATATTTTTTTCCTCAAATGTTTTTATTAACCAAGTTCAGTTAACCGTCGGCCAAGAATGGTTTTAAATTTCTGTCGGGTGACGTGACAGGCCAGCTCGATATCACTTATGACTGCACAGTGAAAGACACAAAAACCAGACAAGAAAGAGAAAGCAACATTTACTATTGCAGAATAATGAGAAATATTTTGCCAAACAGTCGTTCGCTTGGCATTTCTTTCTTTCGCGTGGGACGCTACTGTCATAAATCCCACGGAAGAGAGAGAAAAACAGCAGTTTGATAGGGATGGATTCATCTCGAACAACTTTTTTATGATGTTACTTGGAAAATAAAATGGTTGGCGCGTCGCCTCCAGCCTCAGCTGCTACTCGAGAACACGCGTCTTCCATAGTCGCGCGTGGAAAATGCGCCGTAAATAAAGCGCTGAAGATGTTGCAATACGTACCTCTGACAAACAGCAAAGATGCCGATATCTGAAAACTTTACGAGCTGTTGTGTTCCAAGTTTTCTGTACGACGTGTTGCATGCGGCAGTGACGATATTTGTTGCTTGGAAATAATAGAAATTAGGGGAAAATCTATGTGCGTCTTAACATATAAAAAACTGTGAAATTTAAAATAAAAATGTATTCTACCAGGAAGGTATTTAATTTTCGGCATCGCAGTTAAAATATGATTGTATTGTTTGCATCAATTAAAACAGTAAACCTTGACAGAATNGAATAGAAATTAGGGGAAAATCTATGTGCGTCTTAACATATAAAAAATTGTGAAATTTAAAATAAAAATGTATTCTACCAGGAAAGTATTTAATTTTCGGCATCGCAGTTAAAATATGATTGTATTGTTTGCATCAATTAAAACAGTAAACCTTGACAGAATTTCTTGTCACTTACTACACTCGAGCGAAAACTGCTGAAAACCGAGAAAAATACAACTGCACACCGAAGTCCCGTAAGCTGTACTTAGTGACTATTTCAGCGACTGAGCATTACTATTTCGACAGAGAGATTGCTTATTACTGATAGTGAATTAATCTGGCCCGGGCACGGATTCCCAATCAAACCCGTTGATTGGCCAGACAGCAGCAGTTGGTTTCCCGCCAACTTACTGTGCAGTTTGTTCTCGCTAAGATTCACGGTTAAAGCACGAATGTGTGTGAATTTTAAGTTGTAATCAGTTTTAGTTATTGTTTGTATTTCTACTCTCCGATCAGTTTACCAGTGTAAAGATAAAGCGATAATAGGTAACTAATAATAATAATAATAAAAAAATAGTAATAATTTTTCATAAAATAGAAGATTGCTGATCAAAATTACTTACTCATTTCTAAAGAGTAAGGAAAACACATTAATTAACCGCTATAATCATACGAATTCCCTTTGTTCATTGACGCCAATTCAAGGTATTTGAGCTAATGGATGAGGAATTGAGCAGGCCCATCCTATGGAACTGCACGGGTGGTTTTTTGGAAGGGAGATGGCAAAACACGCTAATCTTAGTTTGATTTTTGTTGAATTTTTGTGTGTCTGATTTTATGTCATTATTAGCATTTTGTGCATACGTACAACAAATTTATGAAATGACGAATTTCTGAAATAATACATCAATAACTGACTTACACCAACTATAGTTGTTGCAAGAACTTCATGAAATTCGTTCCTAAATGCCAGTTTTATTGTTTATGAAAAACATATTGGTATATTTACTTGCAACGATTTGATTGCAGCTGTTGCCTTGTCAAACTTAGTGTTGACGAGACCGGGTAGTAGGTTTACAGGAAGTTTATTAATTTTGACATCTTTGACATCAACGTTTGTAAAGATCTCTATTCATAACACATAAATGCCAACGTAAAATATACTGACCGGAATATTTACAGCAATGCTCGCAGTGAGTTAAGGAAAGAAGTTACAAATCTTAAGCCGTCCAACTACTTGAAGATATTTGTCGCATTTGAAGCACAACAGTAATGAAGCGATAGGGCGATATTGGCACGCGCAAGTGCTCCATCGCCGCCATGCGCTAGGCTCCGAACTAGCTTTTCGTAGTGGACATTTTATTATGATACTCTATAGTTTTATTCGCGGAAAGTTTTTAGAAATATCAATGCAGTGCCCTGTAAAAATTTCGTAGATATTCATTCAGACTAATTTGAGCTATAACCGTCTAACAATTTAGTTTCTATTACAAACAAACTGCAGCTAATTTTGCGCGCCAGATAGAAGGGCGCTTTAACGTATTATTTATATTTAAAGCGCAAGCCAACCCAAATGGCTCAAAGCAGCATGAATATATATATATATATATATATATANTACATATATCGCTTGACCGCGGACCAGTAACATAAGTTAGTGATTAAGGTGGAGGAATCCCATCCATCATGGCTATTTTTTTTTACAAATCTACGTAATCAAACTTCATGACGGGAAATTAAAAATCAAAGCTTTACATGGCATAGATAACTATTAAACAGAATTCTTGAAGTATCATTTATGTATGTATTTTCTCGAGTGGCACAAATATTTTGAAATAATGAGGGGACCTTTGATTGTGTTTTCATACGTGAAACTAGTAACGGGAGAAACGGAAGTCGAATTTCAAAGTAACGGTTAAGAAGTTTCTTGTGCCTTTGCTAGCTTGGCTTTTAAATACTGAAGTTGGATATTAAGTTAAAGAGGAGCATAAGTAAATCCAATACGGCACGGACCTCCCCCTCCCTTAATATTAACCACCGAAATGAACATGTTGCAGAGAAAATAAATATATGACAAGAGCTATACACAGCTATGATCATTGATCAATGCAATCAATTTATTCCTTGCGGATAATGTTATTTGTGGATGTTTCTACAGCTGTGTGTGTGAATGGTTTTCCCAATGTCCCCTTGGTATATATGACATGTTTCATTGGTTGCGTGAATGAAGCAAGTATTGAATCAGGATAAGTACAGCACGAACCAAAATAGCATTTGATAGCAACACATGAAATTATAAATTGGTGCGGGAGTTATGCTACTTGCGTAGCGACTAGAAAGGTTGGCCTCCGTCGAGATCAGTAGCGAGGGAGCCGACGATCTGAATTCTTTTCAAAGTGCTTTTTAACAGACACGGGTGCCATTTGTCTGCCGCTGGGGAGGCCTGTATCCGGCTGCGGTGGATTTAGTCTCGTGGGAGAAAATGAAACGTGACGGGCCATTTGTCTCTGAAGGCAGGATAAAGAACTCCGCATCATGTCAATCCTTCCCGAAGGTAGGACGTCTCCGTACCACATCAACACCCCTGAGGAAGAGAAATGAAGAGGACCGTTCGGAAACGTCCCAACTCCGAACGAGAACAAACCAAGGGAATCCCTGACACAGCTTTGAGTCAAAGACACTACAAATTATGGCAACAGACAGACTGAACGTGTGTTAATGATGAATATGTGTTAACTGACTATAAAGAAACAACTACATTGAGAAGTACGTTAATTGGAATCGAAATATTCATCATAATTGCGCTCACCGAGAAAATTTAATGCTGAATTTAATGCTGTAAATTACAAATTCATTCTCACAACTTTTCATTTAAATTTTTTCCAATATTTTGATGCTTATTTTTCTATGCAGTTATGATAGTCTAGATAACATAATTTAGCAGAGATCCATTATTTGGTTTTACTGTAATCCTTTATTTAAAATTTAAGCCACGAATCCGCCTTTCAAACTTTCTTAACGACGAATTAAAAAATACTTAACATATCTGTGAAATTAAAATCTATAAACTGTTTTATATTAGTCACAATTAGATTTTCCGCTTTGTTGATGTTAGGCGCATCAAAAACATTCTTCAAATTGTTATGCTGATTAAAATTGCAACCCTCCTCCAACCAGATTAGCTATTATCTGAATGTGTGGATTTCCCAGAAATGGTGAGTAACATGTGGCTAAGTTATTTGCTGTTTACTATATCTTTGTAACAACACAAACTTCTTTCGTTATTCACGCATACGCTATTATTGTAAATTAAAAAACTTTGGATATTTTCAAAATATGACTGTGGATCAACAAAATTCTGTAATTATACAAGAATTTGCCAGTTCCATCTACAAAAATTTATTACAGTGTATCTTTGTGTTTGCATAGGTTGTTTAAATAAAACTGTATTGATTGGGGTTTACACCTCACGTTCGTGTCACAAAAATGACATCTAAGACTGTAATGGTATTTTATGTACTGTATTTACATACCAGCTCGATGCTCACAAACAGAGGCCGTATTCCAATTGACAATATAGTAATTAGTTAATGTTCAACTGGAACTTTGTTGATACAGGTGGTTCACGGTCGGTAAAGTGAGCACTTCTGAAAGCCCTGCCATGTTTCTACTTCCAGCCCGTTGGTATGATATCCTCCCGCACATCAAAGTAAACATTGCCATGTGATCTTCAACTGGTGTTTACATCCTTCAACTGGTGTTTACATCTCATACTCATTGAATAAATAACAAAAGGCAGTAAATACTTTAATCAATACAATTAACACACAAGTAAATTTTTGTAAATATTATTGATTTGTAAAGACTGATTGGTGTTCACGATTATTTTTCTGTGTAGATATAAATTAAAAACCTTTAACTGTGATCAACCCTTCCAATGTGACAAGAAAATATTTCTTGGTTTAAGCTGTCAACATAATAGCTGAAGAGACTCTTTCTTCCTTTATGAAAGCAACGCCATTAACGCCAAGGCCACAGACGACTATTCCAAGGCGTTTAGAACGTTCACTTTAACCCTTAACTGGTACGCTGTGGGTCACATCCTTTTAGAGAAAATGATATTTTGTTGTCTACTTACCATGTTTCGGGGTTAAATACATAAATATAAAACCTATTCAGGATCTTACTGATAAGCCTAAGGTTTCTAAAATTAAAAACCATTAAGGGTCATTCCATACCATTCCAGTTATGTGATAAAACAACTACACTAGTTACGGGTTAAAACGTATGAAAGTGTTGAGTTGAGAGATTTGGGCGGATCTTAACAACGAGATCTTGAGAGCCGATGAGGGTGAAATGAGGTGATAATGGAGCAGTGCCAGAGTTCAAGGGCGGGGGAAATGGGAGATACCCGAGAAAACCCGCTGACCAGGGGCATTGCCCGGCACGATTCCCACTTGCGAAAATCCGGGAGTGGCCCAGCCAGGGATTGAACCCGTTTCACCTTGTTGGGAGGTGAGCAGTCTAACCGCTCAGCCACCGTGGCCCCGCGTGAATTTGGATAGCTTAAATGCTCATCCGGTACACGTGTCATACTTGCAAGAAAGATATGATTTTAAATAATACGGTGTATTTATTCCTTCATACGGACGATAACATTTGTAAAAACCAGCGTCAAATTACTTATGTTCAACACGAGTAGAAGTATGGAAAATAACTTGCTAGTTTACATGCTTTGAAGTGAAGTGCGTCTGTATTTTTCTTTTCAGTAGAATATTACAAAATATTATGTTCACTTAAGACTGTCAACATATGTGTTGACGTATCGAAATTCCTACTGAAAAAATCTACGTCTTATTTTATAAATACCTCACAAACCAGTATTATAATGCAAATCTATGCACAAGCAAATGGTGGTAATTTCTGTTACATTACGAATTACGAAAATAATTGCCATGAAACTCGATGGCTAAACCGAATTGATCCAAATTTTTACAGCATTCTTCCGCAGCAATAAAATTTCGTCCCGCAACACAGTATTTAATGCGCATAACACCAATTGTTGCGTAGGACAATTGCTTTGCTTACGAAAAAACATCCGTTTTCGACTATAAAATTTAAATTCATACTCTGAGATGGGCGTAACTTTGCCAGAACATTAGCACCACAATACCTAGCCGAAGACAACGTATTTCATGAAATTGTATAGACACATTTAATGCAGAATTTTGGGAAAAGTAAATACCAAAAAACACACACACATTTATTAAAACTTTCAGAATTGCAACATATTTCGTAAATATAACAATGAATAAACAAAACACACTCACCAGAAGTTTCTTACATTTTATCCAAGGTTAAATATTTATATCATCTTCAATTACATGTTAGCTGCACATTTTATCAGGTCAGCATATTTCACGAAATATCAACAATTTTCGGGACAAGAAACTACGTTGAAACACAGCAGAAAACAATAACAAACACTGCCACTTAATTCCGGACAGATATAAAACTGTTTCATTTATTACGCTACTGAATACTTTATTTTAGGAGTTAAGAATGGCCGTTTAAAATCACGCTGGTCGCGAGGAACTGTTTTGTTGACACGGGAGCGTGGACGGAAAAAAAAAGAAATAAAAAACAAACAATCAACAGGATAATATGAACGTTGCGTTAGCCCACTGATGTGAAAGAGTTGGAAACAGCAATGTGTTAAAATCATGCCAAGTTTTATTCTTATTTGCATACTAGTCCAGTCGCCAGGTACTTTTACCTGGAAAGTATTCGGAACTTAATGAAATTTTGACACGTCATTCAGAGGTACTCTGGGGTGCTAAATCCGAGTTATCGACCTCGAGGACCCTATGCTATCTTGGGGAGGGGGGGAGGCGTTCCCCCTTTCCCAGCCCTTTTTTCGGGTTTTCGTCTATAACTAAAAAACTATGAGCCGTACAAACTTTTAATTTTAATTTTTGGAAAGAACATTACATTTACTAAGAATTTAAATGGTCAACAATGTTTTTTACCCACGAGTTACCGAGAGACAGGCGCTCAAAGTCAGGGGATGTTTCTCAAAATAACATTTTGAGCCACCCATTCTAAAAATTAGCAGAAAAATGAAAGATTTTGGTCATAACTTTATTTTTTCAAGATAATTATAGTTAAAATAATAGATAATTATACAATACCATCTTACATATTTTCAACCCCCCCTCTCTTCAACTAAGTGCCTAACGTTATAATAAATTGCAGTTTATTCTAATTGAGAGTCAAGAAGAACGATTACTAGGAATTTAGAAAACTGTGAGTTATCTATTATGTTTGTGGTTGACCAAGCATGACCAAGATGGCTTGATTAATCTCACTGGCAACAGGGCCGCCATGGACTTCTTTTTACAAAGTATTTCCTTGGCGATCCAATGTGGCAATGCAACCTGCATGCTAGGTACATTGCCACATGTCAGTGGGATGGTTCTGGTCTATCATACCAAGTAGGTAGGTATGTTGAAATTGTTTTTCCTTCTGTTTTAGAGTCTTTCGGTGTTTGTCTCATCAGTTGATATGGCGTCTACTTCAAACTCAAATACAAAGACAGATCAGTGTTTTATTTGTGAGGGATGTTTGGCAGACCATGAAGTATCTGTTGTGAAACAGAGAGGAGTTGCTACGCTTCTTGCATCTGCTGTTAAACGAGGGAAGCCCGAACATCAACGTTTGCTTGAAGGAGTGCAGGAAGTTGCAATTCATGTAGCTTGCCAAAAAAAATACAACAACGAGCGATTGATTTTGGCTTCTTTACGTGATGAAAGTCAAACCCCTACGCCTACCCCCAGGCCAACTCGCTCTAGTAACGTGTCTTTATCATTTGATTTTGATAACAAGTGTTTTTTGTGTGATGAAGTGGCAACTGAAGAATACAGACAATAAACAGAGCAAATTACCTGTCGACAGGCGGAATCCTATAATCAAAGTGACGCTACCGGAAGTAGCAAACACGATATTGACGTATGCGAGGAAGCGGGGTGATGAATTGGGGGAAAAAAAAAAATCGAAAATCGTATTGGCATTTTTGATAGTATGAAAACTGATTTAATTGCGGTTAACGCAGAATACCACAAAATGTGCCTTAAGAATTTTTACAAACCATCTATTCGTGTTCAGAAAAGACCTGGTCAGCCCACTCCCGAAATAGATGAAGCAATGGAAATTATCTTCAAATTTCTCGAGGAAAATGCGGAAGAATGCCAATTTTCTCTCGGACAGCTGATGCTTGAGATACCTGAGGATCCCGTCCGCATGTCAAAACAGTAAAGAAGTGTATGGAGGAGAAATACGGAGACGACATTGTCATTTATGGTTCGACCAACCGAGAGAGTATTGTATGTTTCAAGAACACTAACCACAAAAAATCTTGACATATAACTGGTACTCCAATGAGAAGAAATTGGACAAACAAGAAGAAAGGGATCGAATTGTGAGAACTGCTGGAAAAATAATATTATAATGATATTTTAATGTTCAATTCCGGCCCGGGGCAAATATTTCTGAAAAATTACTTGTATTGTTCCCGGATCTGCTGGCTTTCACCTTTCCTGTCTCTTTTCCATTTTGGGATGATATAACCACAAGAGTTGGAAGTCCCGCTGTCCAACTATAAAAAAGAACTGTCACGCGATATCCTTATTCCTTCATTAATTGTGCTATTTGAAAATAATGTTTTATAGTGAGTGATTCTGTTTGCAGGTATGGTACCGATCACGACAACTATGGACGCTGCTCCAGAGAAGCTACTCCACGCCATCAGCTGCAAGTGCACCACTGGATGCGCGACAGGAGGCTGCAGCTGCAAAAAGGCAGGANTTCTCCAGAGAAGCTACTCCACGCCATCAGCTGCAAGTGCACCACTGGATGCGCGACAGGAAGCTGCAGCTGCAAAAAGGCAGGACTTCGGTGCTCTAGTATATGCAAGCACTGCGTTGGCACTGCTTGTGAGAACTCTCCAGAACCTAACATCAATGAAGAAGACACAGACGACGAATGCGATGAGCTAGATATTCTAGATCTAAACAACCTCCTCCAGAAAACATTGCTCCCAGAAGAAAACGTTATGAACGAAGATGATGATAACGAAGAAGATGATAACGAAGATGACACTATGCCAGTAGAACGAAAAAAACCAAAGCGTACTGAATTGTGTTAATTATGTATATAAACTTTGTAAGCATAANGGGGGGAGGTTACATGTAAAAGACTCTTCATAGTATGTATGTATATTATTATATAAACTTGCATTCTTATCTTTACTATAGCATTATCTTCTACTATGCACACTGGGTGGCTCAAAATGTCATTTTGAGAAACATCCCCTGACTTTGAGCGTCTGTCTCTCGGTAACTCGTGGGTAAAAAACATTGTTGACCATTTAAATTCTTAGTAAATTTAATGTTCTTTCCAAAAATTAAAATTAAAAGTTCGTAGAGCTCATAGTTTTTCAGTTATATAAGAAAACCCGAAAAAAAGGGCTGGGAAAGGGGGAACCCCCCACCAAGTTAGCACAGGGTCCTCGAGGTCGAAAACTCGAATTTAGCATCCCAGAGTACCCCTGAATGACGTGTCAAAATTTCATTACGTTCCGAATACTTTTCAGGCAGATGGTCTTTTCCCGATCTGGCGACTGGACTATACTAGCTGTGCCCGCGGCTCCGTTCGCGTGAACTACAAAATTATTGTTTAGGTTTTTTTTAATAAAGTCCCCCCCACCCCTGCTCACATCTGCCGCGGCCATGGCTCTCCATGTCCACGTACGGCCAACCGACTCGCAAAAAATATTACTTTTTCACAAAACTTTTGTTATCTCTTAAAATATAGGCGGGAATTGCATGCTGTATGGGGAAACAACAGCTTGAATTTTACGTATTTATTTATTGAGAAATTAAATGGTAAAAACGCTTATAAGTATTTCTCTGTTGTAGATAGCTATATGCTACCGTAGAGTTTTTTTTTACGTTTTTTTTATTCTACGAAATGTTGTACTACATGATATTGTTTCATCTTTAACGGTTTAGACAGCGTATTGCAAGAAAGTGCTCTGGCGGCAAACTTTTTTCCGACTTGATTCCGTATTATTGTCACTGCTTATTCCTTATGTTACTTTACGTAACAAAATATATACTAAATCTTGGTCAGAGAACATAGCTATGTATTAAAAAAAAAAACACGTAAATCGGATACGTGGTTCTCGAGTGATAAGCGCACTAACAGACAGACAGAGACGTTGAGTTTTATAATATGCATAGAAAACAAAAATAAACTGAAGAATTTATGTTGACAAAATTTTTTAACTTTACCACTATTAAGACGTTAAAACGTAGAACTACTTCTAGTAGCTTGCTGCCAACTTAACTATGAGCATTGCGGTCATTGCTTACGTTAAACATATGCAGTTACGGAGAGGGATTTTTTTTCGAATGTTAATTTCCAAAGTGCTCACTTTATCGTGAACCACATTTAGTCACTTGTTCGCCGGTGATGTTACTGTCTGTCAAGCAAAGTTGTGGTCTTAATTCTGCATAACATACTGTACTTCGGCAGTTCCACGAGATTTGGTGCCACAAAATATACATAAATACACATGAAGGAAGCGCATGCAGACAATATGTTTTGATTACGTTTCGAATCAAAAGTATGACGTTTCACAATGTGCCATCGAAATTAAATTCCCGTACACAATTATTTATTTATGCATTTATTAATTTAATAATGCAAATTCATACAATTATATTCTTACATTTATAGCATGAAACAATTTCCGCAGTTTTCTTTCACGCAGCAAGTTCAAAACAAATAAATTCCAGGTTGACGATTTGGGATTTAGTATATAGTATTTGATAAGTTTTGTTCCATACTAAAAAACAGAGTACCGTCAAATGGTGTTATTTGGGACACTGGAGGTAACTTTGAAAAATTTACAACAATTTTTGTTTGCACATGTAGCAGCCCTGACATATAATAATGCAGTTCTGCGAAGTTGGTTTCGGGCAGTAATTTACTGTGCGTGATGTTTTATTTTATTCAGAGTTGTTGTACGTGCAAAACAGAATCCCTGCTAAAGTGTCTCAAGTTACCCTAGAGTCGCAGTTAACCTCTGCTAATGTTATCTAACAACCAAATATGTCACAGTTTTCGTATACTAATTTGGGTCACGCGACTATTTATTTAACCAAATCTGCGAATTAGAAGAAGGCCCGAGTCATGCAGAAAGATGCGAAGGTTGCGCGTGAACCTCGTTACCAGTCCGGACACCTGTTCATGCATGACGTTACGATTGTCCTACAGTGCTTTGAGTAGTGATGTCACAGCAAGAGTGCGGTCGGCGGTGTTCACCAAAACAAGATTGAAAACAGTGGAGACTACTGTTGTTACTACTACTAGTACTACTGAAAAAAGCAGGAATATGCTAAAATCTAAGGAATAATTGGGGTTGACTGACACTGTAATATTACGCCCTGCCGTATCCCCGCCTAGGAATCGACGGATGACCAACAGAAAAAGAGGGTGACAAGCCGTAGCGGCGGTGACGAGAAGTGTCGTCGGCGACGGGACGCAGGCAGAGACGGTAATGTGATCCAAATTAGTGACATTCGACCGCAGATGAGTGAAAACTACTCCACTTATATTACTGTAACCTTTGTGATTCACTGAATTTTACTGATTCAACCGGGTTTATTTACGGGTTTGCCAGGAATCCCGCACTCCAAACCCGAATCAGTGGTATCAGTCAGTGAAATGTTATTCACTGAAAGTCGGTTGAGCTGTTACAGACTGGTTGACCAGTCGCGTGATTGGGGAATTAGTGTCACGGCACAGAGTATCTAAGAATACAGAGGCGAAACAGCAGCTTGTACTGCGAACTTCAGTCGCACAAGCTAGCAAAATGGCTTCACTGGCCCGCAAAATAATAGAACGTCGTTCGACAATCAGCGCCTGGTAACTTACTTGCCAACCAGCAATCCAGCTAAAAATGAAGCTTTCGCAACATGCAACAGACAATCAGACAAAAGGCATGTTCCCAGAGCCTGGTGCAGCCAATCAAAGAATGGGTCCGCCCACGTCAAAGGAACAGCCACGCCATTTCGTCTCTTGTGGTCACGATGTGGTATTCATTATCATGTCTGACATAAGGTGGTCATTAATTTTTCTCGTTTCCTCATACTTGTGACGGAGACTCCGTTAGTCTTGTGTATAATAAATTACATGGAAAGCAATTTTTTTCTCGATATTATCAAGATAAATTTACTGTTTAAACAATAAATAATTTTGGAGTTTGAAGGGGACTGTAACTCCAACCAAAGGTAAAGCAACCACTCTACTTATTACTCTGTTCGCAAAATTAAAGTTGAACCAAACAATACAGTAAACGAACGGAAATAGTTTTTCCCCGTAAAAATACATAATACTTCTGTAATAAATACAGGATGTCACAAATTAATGTTTACAGCTTTTGTACGTGAATAATACAGAAAAACTATCAAAGAAATTCTAATGGGACTGCTTGTATTTAAAGCTATAACGACAAAGTCGGGTGTGTGCGAATGTTACTAAGGGTTACAAGTGTTTACAAAGTCCGCCATCAGCAGAAAGACATTGTCTAAAGCTCTGTAGAGCAGAACAACAAACAGTAGCTACGGTTTCAATGGGATTGGACCCATTGATAGAAATCTAATGACGTTAAATCTGGAGATATGAGCTGACACTCAACACTTCCTCGTCGGCTTTTCCACCTCCCAACACACTAGATATGGGTAGGTCCGTGATGTGAAAGGAGTTGGGTCTGGATGTACATCCAGCTGTGCGGACTTACATCGAGGTTCCGTGTCCGCCGAACATGTATGGGTCCGACTTCTCAGCCGAGCGGACGGCGCGTATGGTGCACTGAATGAATCCGATTGAGGCGGACTGCAATTGTTTTGTTTGACGTAGGAGTTACATCGTGACCAGCCAGTAATTTACTTTTAGATGGTACTGTTTGTTTTTTTATCAAATAAAATAACGTTAATTAAGAGAAAAAAAAACTTTAATTTTATTATAATATCACAGTGGGTTTGGTTAGCAAAAGAATCAGTCTTGATAGTATTAAAAAAAATCACAACCTCTGTAGGATTACTTAGGGAAAAAAGGAACTAACTTCTTTGGTAACTTAACTAATAGTTCTTATGGTAATAATCAAACTTTAAAAGAATAAACATTTAAATAATTATTAGGTATTAAAGAACCAATCAACTTAACAATCACTTCTTGTGAATGTAAAAAAAAAACACAGTAAAACAATTATCAGTAAAAAAATAATAATAATGATAAATGCTATATAACACAATAAATATTTGAAACAGTCTATTTATATTTAGCACGTAAAACACACTTCAAAACCAAACCATAAAATAGACCAGAACCAGACCAACAAAACAGTAACCTCGTTTCAATTACCCATATGCAATAACACATATTTGATAGTTATTGCAAGTATTTACGACTAAGTGGTTAAGAAATATGTTTTCAGTAATAAACTTACGTTTAGACGGAACTATAACACAATCGCACAGTAAATAACAATTAAAAACCCATCAAAACATAAATTCCGAACGACGGTCGTAGCTGTAATAATAAAAGTTTGATAGGAAAAAGAAAGAAAAAAAAAAAGAGCTTCAAGTGCGAACCGCTCCGATCCACCCGCTCCTGTCCGTTTTGTTCCCAGCACCGGCAGCGCGCGTTTTGTTCACTCACTCGCGTCCAATATTCATTCATTTCCACTCCGTCGGCACAGACCGCGCGCGACCGTGGATACGGGTCCGGCTTGCACTCGGATTTACATCCATCAGTACCGTAATTGATACGGGTCCGCGGACACGTATCCATCCGAACCTACCCATCTCTACAACACACGTTTCATCCAGTAGCGTCTGTATGTCTTGATGATAATCTGGCGGTGCACCATCCTGCTGAAAAAAAAAAACAATTGTCATTTGAGTAGAGTTGATGAACAGCTAGCAAAATGTTTTCCCGCAACATGATACGGTAATTTTCACCTGTCACTTCCGTCAAATAAGAATGTCCTTAAAAGTCCTCTGGCAGACACACCGCAACACACTATTAACCCAGGAAAATTAACCCCGTTCTTTACCACAATGTGGGGATTTCATTCATCTAGTTCTCACACTTTTGGCTGTTGACAGTTACATTCAGTTTAAAGGCTGCCTCATCGGACCAAACAATCACGCCAGTAAAATTTTTGATGTCGTTACACATGTTCACAACCCATTTACAAAATCTGACATGCCTATCTGGGTCGTCTTCATTCATAGCATTAAGTAAAATGAGACTGTAGGGCCTCCACTTTGCTTGCTTTAAAATACGATAGACACTTGATTTACTGAAATACGACTCACGCGCACTTCGAATTCCCGGGGGAACGCGTCTGTGTGTGCTGAGTATGTGCAACGCACCTGCCACTCTTCCTGCCGCTTCGTTCTTTCTTCACATCACACACACTTCCGTCCCTCTCAAACTTGTCGCATTATCATACCATTGTTACACGTAATGGTGACGTAGTATCAAATTCTTCCCTCCATCATATCTGCGCCTCAGTCGTGCTCTCACAACTCTAATAACACTTTAAAATCCACTTACAGTGCGTTGCTGGAAGGAAACGTCACCTTCGCCATTTCCTCTACAACTCTAATGCTGCGACTCGTGGCTACAGACGGAACTGACAATAGCAGAATGGCTACACGTGCTTGCACACACCAAACGTTGTCCTTAGCATCAAATACACACTGTCCCATCAGATTGTTGTAAATAGTTTTTCTGTTATTAACTTACAAAGAGCATAAGTATTAATTTGGGACAAACTGGTATATAATGGGATTAANTAAATAGTTTTTCTGTTATTAACTTACAAAGAGCATAAGTATTAATTTGGGACAAACTGGTATATAATGGGATTAAACCGCTTTGAAAAGTTTAAAACCGAACGTGTTCACAGGTATCCCGTCATTTTACAACGCCATGAATCTAACTTTAGATCAGCGAAATTTAGCCACGGAACGATCACGAAGTTATAACTGATTCCTGGTGGAGCGATTTTCACTTGTCACTTATTTGGCTCCGTTTTCACTTTTTCAGGTTTAAAGTTTACTACCGTGATTACTTATTATCTGTTTTTAGCAATCATTGGGTAACATTTCACTGTAGAAAATAATAAACTAGGCTTTTAGGCGCAGAGTCTGATGAACGAACTCATGTGTATCAATTATATTGATGAACACGACCGACCATAGCGTTACACTGTCATCTTCATGTTTACAGAGAACAGTTAATCTCGCCACGCCACTGGACGCAGCCTGTCAGTAATTATTATTAGTGTGTTTGGAACTTGTGTTGGAGTATGTGGCGTTGGCGGTTGAAAGTGGAGTGAAATAGTATGCTTTGCTGCAAGGTACAGTTATTTGCACAACCTTCAAAACGATTGGTTACTAGACTGCACAACAAGTTTATAAGAAATAAGAGTCAGAACATTTTTTGCGAACGTTTGTTTTTTACACTTTAAATTTGGAAAACATGCATACGTCTTTCGATAGAAAAACNCAGAACATTTTTTGCGAACGTTTGTTTTTTACACTTTAAATTTGGAAAACATGCATACGTCTTTCGATAGAAAAAAGTCTGTCCCAAAACACATACTGTAGCTCATAACTCTCGTATTCTTTATTAATTATGAGGCATTATGCGGAGGTTAAACATGTGAAGTAAGGGCCGAAAATACAAATTTTTTCTGCGAAACTNCAGAACATTTTTTGCGAACGTTTGTTTTTTACACTTTAAATTTGGAAAACATGCATACGTCTTTCGATAGAAAAACGTCTGTCCCAAAACACATACTGTAGCTCATAACTCTCGTATTCTATATTAATTATGAGGCATTATGCGGAGGTTAAACATGTGAAGTAAGGGCCGAAAATACAAATTTTTTCTGCGAAACTNTATTAATTATGAGGCATTATGCGGAGGTTAAACATGTGAAGTAAGGGCCGAAAATACAAATTTTTTCTGCGAAACTTAAGACTTCAGCAGTATCAGATCAGCTCTGTTTATAAAAGCTTGACGCAAGGTATTGGAAGCTGTTTGCTTGGTAAATTTCTTATGTTTTAACAAAAATGATCAATATTGTTAAAAACTAGATGTCATGATTTCTGCGGCTAGAATTGGCTTGCAATTATTTTTTGCTAACTAAATGAAATAAGTACGAAATAGTAGATGAGTACTTATTAGGAATCACAATTAGTTAAAAAAAAAGTTAATAAGTTAATTGGTACTCTTAACAAAATATTATCGCTAGCTTCTGCTATATTCGAGAAAAGCATTAACATTTTACCAGAAATAAAAAATAATTTAGGTTTATAAAAGTAACTAAAACATTATCTTGTTAGTTATCTTAAAAATTGAGTATTATTTTTAAATTTAGAGGAGGTTTAATTTTAAGAAAAGTTATAATGCTTGCGAAGAGAGAAAAAGAATGAATGATGTTTCTTACTCTCCAATTTTTGCAGGATTTTTTCCCCAGAATACTGCAGTTTTAAAAGGCGGAGGTACTGAAGAGGTTTGGAATGTTGGAAAGGCAAGTCTCGGGAAGGCAAGTTGGTTAATGATGACGGTTATGTTACTTTGGAAAAATCTACTTTATATTTGGTTGAAGAATGTTCGTTACGTCAAGTCAGATGCGGATGCTATGTATTGCCTCACGGGACTAGCGTTTCCGATGATTTATGAGGATTTTTCCGAACTGTAATGTCTGTAGTTTAAAAACTTTCGAATAGTTTTTTTGCAGCTAAAGTACTTAATCAGATATCATGAGCAATAAAATATTCTATCCTCGCATCCAATGCAGTAATTGACAGTAACTACTTGGTCAGTTACAGAACAGCACAATATTTCAATGCTTACAAAATTAGGAAAATACACCAGATTTGTTGGATCTACCCGGAAAACCATCTGAGAGAAACTATATACATTACAGTCGGCGAGCATAGAACTCCCAGTTGATGGAGCAGTGAAAAAGTTTGTTCTTATGGAAATAACATTCAAATTATTATAACTTCGAAATTTTTTAACTTCAATGAAAGAACTAAACGCGATACATACTTCGCTGTTCGTACAGATGCAGCAATAAGCTCACACACTTTTACCGAAGTTACATTAAACTCGTTGGATTTACAATAAAAGCCAAATAAACTAATATTATTTTTACATTACAAAATATTTGAAAGTGTGGCATTTTTAGGTCAANTTTACAATAAAAGCCAAATAAACTAATATTATTTTTACATTACAAAATATTTGAAAGTGTGGCATTTTTAGGTCAAGTGCATTTCAAAAATTACAGTAACTGTTTAGAAATACATTATTTACAAAACACTAACTTCCGGTTTGTAATTCGCAACTACTTGAAAACGTGTCTTTCTATGGAAGTACTTGCACGATCACTTTCACTNTTTACAATAAAAGCCAAATAAACTAATATTATTTTTACATTACAAAATATTTGAAAGTGTGGCATTTTTAGGTCACGTGCATTTAAAAAATTACAGTAACTGTTTAGAAATACATTATTTACAAAACTCTAACTTCCGGTTTGTAATTCGCAACTACTTGAAAACGTGTCTTTCTATGGAAGTACTTGCACGATCACTTTCACTGAAATCATGTTTGTCCATCACTGACATGAAATAATTCATTTGCGGAATCGTTCGGTAAAATCAACACTTCACCCGTTTCCTGAAACCAACAAATTTACACTTCGAAAGTAAATAAAATTTGTTTAGCTTCATGGCGAACGCCGGTTGGAAAATTGCGAAAACGAATTGCTTTACGAAACGGTAAACACGTGCCGATAATATTACATTTCACTCATGGAAACGCACTAAAGCGGTACCTACATACAACTATGCTTAATGAAAGCCTATTCAAAAATCATTTTCTACCGGTAAAATATTCCAACAACAAGAACAAGGTACTCGCATAGACATAATAAAAACGAGCACGCATGCGCAATGGCGTTCACCGGGCCGGAAAAGTTTCACTCACCTTTAAGTGTTCACATGCTCCGTCATAGTTGCTAAATATGTTTTAAAAGCCAATTCACTACAAGTTAAACAATTGCACATTACATATGTNAATTTGTTTAGCTTCATGGCGAACGCCGGTTGGAAAATTGCGAAAACGAATTGCTTTACGAAACGGTAAACACGTCCCGATAATATTACATTTCACTCATGGAAACGCACTAAAGCGGTACCTACATACAACTATGCTTAATGAAAGCCTATTCAAAAATCATTTTCTACTGGTAAAATATTCCAACAACAACAACAAGGTACTCGCATAGACATAATAAAAACGAGCACGCATGCGCAATGGCGTTCACCGGGCCGGAAAAGTTTCACTCACCTTTAAGTGTTCGCATGCTCCGTCATAGTTGCTAAATATGTTTTAAAAGCCAATTCACTACAAGTTAAACAATTGCACATTACATATGTNCATGCTCCGTCATAGTTGCTAAATATGTTTTAAAAGCCAATTCACTACAAGTTAAACAATTGCACATTACATATGTTTTTAGTTTAACTTAAACCATAAATATTGTAGTATAATTAAAGTTTTAAATTACAACTTTTAGCTGTGAGTACTACTTTCTTCTGCGCTAACCACCTATAACCCATACACGCCTCTGCCTCAGGCACAGTAAGAACCGTATAAGCATTTTTTTTACTGCAGTAGTTGTAGGTATTTAATCGGTTACATACCTATCATATTTAAATTCTGTCTGCAATGTCCGTAACAAACAAGTGGTTCAGTTTCACACTTAAATGCGTAAATATAGTCCACTCAAGGTTAATTCCAACTTTTTTGAAGCCCTGATAATATTCTACTTCCAGAATAATCCTCCGCCTCATGCAAACAGAGCTTAACCGAGTCCATAAAATTGTACCTAAAGGACAGCGCACCGCATTCGTGCACACTCGGTGTATTAATATTTTCCATAAGGACTATTTATTGCTAGGCACAAGATCTATTTTCTCCCTGTATTTATTCATATTAATTATAAATGTCATTACGGACGTGTAGTCACCCGCTTTGACTGTGTTAATTCAGCTAGAATCATTATGTGCTTTACAAGTTAGTTATTACTTGGCAGGAATGTTATGTTGTGAGTGTAATGCTGTACAGAAACTTTAAGATGTTTCATCAACCTGCCCCACTTTGCGGGTTTCATGTACAAGTACGCCAACATAAGATAACCTATCGGTCTCTCTCGCCATTCTTTGGCTCGCATCTTGCTTTCCTGGCATCGGAGACAACGCTCATTACTCTTCAGGTAAGTGTGCAGCCTGCTCGAAGTAATGGTTTTTATAAAAACTTTCAACAAAGACAATGGCAGATAAAGAAGAAACAATTTAATTAAGATAACAACAATCATTCTAAAGAAACATACCAAAAAAAAAAAANCAATGGCAGATAAAGAAGAAACAATTTAATTAAGATAACAACAATCATTCTAAAGAAACATACCAAAAAAAAAAAAATCTAGGGTAATTGGAAATCGTAAAAACAATAAGGTATATCAGGAAAACTTTTATATCAGCTGAGAATAAAAAGCACACACAAAGATTAAAATGTTTATAAAATAGAATATTTTAACTTACGTGCCGTACCTATAAAGGATTTTTGTGCATAATAAGTATAATGCACGCGATCTCACAATTTGTGAGAGTCTACAGCGTACAGTTTTAGCAGCAGCAGTAAATACCCTTAACTATTTTCTAAATTTATATCGTATTACATATTTTTTGTTGTAATGTAATGTAAAATAGCTTAAAAATATTATGAAAATGAAAAAACATTACTTTTCAAAAACAAATGAAAGGAACCATGACATTTTTAAACTTTCGTAATTTTCCGTGCGAATCTCAATATAGAACAAAGTTAAAACGTAAGGCGACAGCTCAAAGTTATTGTTCGGGTCATCAAAAAGCAATGAAGCATTTTTTTTTTTTGGAAATTTGTTGTGTTGTTTGACCGTAATCACTTCAATTTCAACTTTTTATATAATATTTTAAAGCCAGAATAGCAGGAAGTTGAGTCCTTACCGCAGGCCAGCCAAGTGTTGTATTTCAAAGAAATTGCAGCATACCACTCTTTGTACCTCAAGAAATACTCTAGTACAAACTTCATGTTATATAAAATTTGTACGAATCAAGATTTGAAGTTAACTAACCAATATTTATACTTTCAAAGTGATGGGTATTAGTTTATTAAAAATTTGGTATTTTTATCAAGTTATCTTTGATATGATGTCGGGAAAACATAGAATATTTTCAGAAGATAGAAAAAATAATTTACCTTTGGACATATTTTAGTGTGATAGCTTGGCACCGTCCGCTGTCTAGGCTACGCTGTCAAACAAAGTATTCAAAATACCTGCCGCCGCGCCGCATTGCCGCCTTATGCACTTGGCGCCAACACGCAGAGTTACTGCTACCGAGGTTCTACAATATTCCCTGCTTCGTTATGATACTGTGTCAACCCTTCGACACATCGCACTGATATTTCACATTTATCAGAACATTCTTCTGTTGTTCTTCAACGATAACAACCAACTAGCACAATGTATTCTACTTAGGAAGGACCTGAGTCCGACTTACAACTCAGCCATCCTGATTTCTGATTTCCGTGCTTTTCCGAACTCACTCCAGGCGAATGTCAGGACGGTTCCTTCATACAACAGTCCGTCACTTTTAGTGATCGTCCGAGCACTTGGTCTTCGATTATGTATCCGATTTTATTCCGTCATACGGAAAATGCATCCTCGTTAAATAGTTCGCCGACAAAATTCCGACCACCTATATATTTCTGGCGTTTCATAAGCATGGCCGTTGTAGATTTTTCGGATACGCTTGAATTCAGCCAGCTTGCGCACGTTGTCGTGTCGTACGACGAATATCAAACGTGCATTACTTTTTCATGTGTTCATTTTTCGCATGAAATACTTAATAACATTGTTTCCGGCATACAGTGAATCAGTGGCATGTGGTGAACCGTTGCAATGTAAGCTGGTGTTAGCTCTGTGCTGTACCCTGTTGCTTGCTAGTTTACACTCCCACCACTAAAACGTAACTCGGCAGCTGACGCCACAGGACGTGTGTAATGGGTCTCTTACTGCTCGCTTGTGAGTGGTCGGAATGCATTCAGTTTCTCTAGGCAGCATGGTGGTTACTGGCTCCTGCTGCGNGGTTGAAGGTTTGATAACATCTTCATTACTTTAAAATACTTTTGTGAATACATTTAGCAATGTGTTATATGGGTAAAAAAACGTATAAGGTCAACGATAACAAAAAAAAAAAAAAAAAAATTGTTAAATTTACGGACGAAAATTATTCTGCTTACACAGTCAATTTTTGCTTTCATATACTTCATTTCTTCTTATTCACGAAGAAAATATTCATATGCAACTCTAATCAGTGAGCTAAAAATTAAAATTTTGAACTACAATAAAATAAAGTATATAGTAAAGCTGGACATTACAGACATATTGCAACGCTTATTAACACTGCATAAATTTTACTCTTCGCTGTGACAGAAACTCGATGTGTGGTACTTAGGACATTTTGTGGTAATACTAAGTTAGGATTTAAACCTTTCGGCAAGGATGGAAACATTTTAATTGCCTTAAATTGTGAAAGAATGCAATACTTTTAAGCCTGAAAATAATGTTTGTTGAATTTCTCTCAATTATTGGCCAATAAAAATGTAACCAGAAGTATTAGTAATAGAGCTACTTTCGGATTTTATGTCTCACAAGTGTCATACGTAAACATGGCACAGTTGAGACATGTAGCAACGTAATATGTTTTGTTTTATCGTCAGGCGTGTTAACGGGGCCGTCGTAAAAACAATAAGTCTTAGGCAGTAAAATCCATAATCGACTCTCTGCTTCCGTCTGTAATAATTTAGTTGTCGACTATGGCTGTCACTTCATATCTCGGCCTCACCACCCGCCATGTTGAATTTTCAATTTATGTGCCATAACTTTATTTCAATTAAATAACTTAATTTTTTTTACTATAGCGCACTGACATTTTAAAAAACCTCTGCACTATAGAAGTAAAATTTTATCCTTACGTTTACCTGGTAAATGTGAAACGGCAAAAATCCATTGATAATATTAAAATGACGCTGTACTAATTACGTCATATTTACTTGACAAAAGTTCAAAATTTATGTTTTTTCTACAGCGTAATGTATATGGAAGTAAGCGTCCTTAAAAAACTTAAATAAGCTGGAAACTATTAAATCAACATGACGTGTGAGACTGAGCTTTGTGTAGTTCAACACGAGGGCTCATATACGATCTCTTCACAAGCAAGAACCTATGTTGTGACGAACGTTTTAATACGTTTATTATTTTGCAATGATGTATGGAATTGAGACTTGCCCATGACATATATGGACTATGAACAATTATGCACTTTTAACTCCAGTTTTTGGTTTTGTACAGGAGCTTCCATCAAAATAACTTTTATTTTTGGAGAGATGCGATAATTTATGTTGGCTTATTACTGAAATAAAACATGAAAAATAAAACAAAGTACCTTAAAGTTATGTTTACGATACTTTGTTTAAGGTTAATAAAGTACTTTTTTTAATAAACCTTTGGGAGGAAAAAACTCTCCGTATCTCCATATACGAGAATGAGTCTAGAAGGAACCGTAAATATATATTTTTTTAATCGTGCAATTTATTGAATAAACAAGGTTTAAAATAACATTTATTTTCCACACACATCTCCTGCCGTGTGATACAAGTGTTCCAATGCTTGGGTAGTTCATGGATTCGAAAAGAGAATATGTTTAGACATGTGTAGCCACTCGTGCACTGCCATCTGCACCTCTTCATTAAGGCTAGAAACATGCATCACCAACACTTTCATTCTGCAATGGATTTCAAGAGGTTTTATCCCTTCACTACTCGAAGAATAAAATAACGGACCTCTGATCCTCTTTGGTGCATGTTGGCAATGAAGTCGCCATCTTGACACTACTTGCCTACATCATTTTGCCTGCCACTTGCGGGCTATGCGTCACACTATGTCTCTTTCTCGTGCTTTCTCAATGGATATTCAAAGTTTTTCCGATTTTTTATTGCCTTTTTGAGGTTTTAAGTTGAGCCACCCTCATATTATAATGAATATATTGACTCATATACTTGCAGTAACATTGACAGCGAATTTGAAAAGTATTTAATTTTGAAGTCAGCAAAAATTACAAAAGGGTTTTTTTTTTCACATACAGGATAAGAATTTGCATAACACTGAAATATCTGCGTTAACGATTATTTCAATGAGTTACCTGGCAATGTTGACACATGGTTGAAGTTTACACAAAGAATGTTAAAAGGAAATTAAGTAGATCTTTCAAAAGTTTTAATTAATACAGAACCACCTATTATCTCTTTGCGAATACTGCTTGTGAAAGGGAGCCACGATGGCGCAGTGGCTAGAGTGGTTGCCTCCCACCAAGGTGGGCAGGGTTCGATTCCCTCCCGAGTCACTCCCGGATTTNTGGCGCAGTGGCTAGAGTGGTTGCCTCCCACCAAGGTGGGCAGGGTTCGATTCCCTCCCGAGTCACTCCCGGATTTGATTTTCGCACGTGGGAATCGTGCCGGGGTATTCTTCGGTATCTCCCGTTCCCCCAGCCCTTGAATTCCGGCGCTGCTCCATGTACACCTCGCTTCATCCTCATTGGCCCTCAAGACCTAGATGTTAAGAGCCGCCCAAACTTCCCCCCATCACTCCTAGCGAAATGCGACAAACATAATAATTAATATTCTTTCTTAAACTCTACTCAGCTTGACGGTGAAAGCAACTACGCAATGCAAGAGCGGGAGAAACAAGANGACCAAACGTTCACGCAGCGAGTGTGCAGAGCCGAGCACCGTAGTCGGGATTCAAGCAGTGAGCCAGTTCCGCAAGAGGAGACGTGGGCTGGTAAGGAGGATAGGGGGAAGGGGAGATTGAGCCGGATAACGTAGTATTTAATCTTGCGTTAAGGCTGAGCGAAAGGAAAATGAACCTCCAGGATGGTCTGCGTCGCAGCGTCGCCCTCCCGACGGCGCGCGCTAATGGGGACCATCCTCGAGGCGGGGACCCACACACGAGAGGTCCTTCCTAACTCGACCGGGAGAGGAAAGGCACTCGACGTCGAACCTCCACTGAGGACGCGTTCCCTTACAACGAAATAAAATTACATTTTTCGAGAGAGCGCCAGTGCAGACGCCGAAATATCGATTTTATGTTATTCTCTAGCTGGAATTCAAAACAAGTCGTTCAATGTTCGCGAATAGTTATTATTTCTTACCACGTTTAATTGGACACTTTCAGAACCTATGCTTAGTACATACTTTCTGACACTGGTGCATCCTTCCACTAAATATTCTAATTAACGCCGAGGACTNCAGAACCTATGCTTAGTACATACTTTCTGACACTGGTGCATCCTTCCACTAAATATTCTAATTAACGCCGAGGACCTAAATGCTATATCCATATTGTTGATCAAGGAACATAGTGAAAATTACAGAGCAGCTGCAAATGTCACCATTAACACAATTCTAACTCAGTATGGAACTGAACTCTAACGACAATTTCCAGCAGGGATTCCTTATAAAAATAGGACTAAAATACACGCGCATACATATATATATATATATACGACCCATGTCTATTCCGTAAGGATTCAACTACACTTGAATGTCTAACTGAAGCAGAACNATATATATATATATATACGACCCATGTCTATTCCGTAAGGATTCAACTACACTTGAATGTCTAACTGAAGCAGAACTTTATTACTTTTAACACAGCCAGTACGAAAGATAAATCTCTGAGTTTCTGGGTAATGCATCATTGAACGACGAAGTGTAAAATGCAAACCATAAAAGTTGGATACTTGTATCAACTCGCTTCCATAAAGAAAGAGGGTTTGAACATAATTTGTGCATTTGAAAATGTAACCCTCCGGCATCAAAGCTTCGTCGTTACCGTCTCTTTGATATTGGTGGTCGTCAATTAGAACAGTTTGTGTAAGCTGGTTTGACTCTCAGCTGTTGAAGGATTGTGTATTACCTTCAGTCGTGTACTTAAATGAACTAATTCAGCTAAGGACAAGAGTTTATTTTTTGAAATAACGGTATAAACAAACGGCATTCAGATAGTGTTAAAACTGCATNTTCAGCTAAGGACAAGAGTTTATTTTTTGAAATAACGGTATAAACAAACGGCATTCAGATAGTGTTAAAACTGCATACTTGCATGCCAGCGAGAGTTCAGTGGAGTCGGCATGGATAATAATACGTCACACGTAAATTCTTCCACAGTTACAGGGCCTCATTTAACGTAGCATTACCATGCATCAACAGCAGGTGTGTTGTCTGTATGCTATAAACGTAGATAAAGTTGACGCCTGCGGCGTCCCTATATGTTATCCGTCCGTACTCAAGCTCTAGCGAAGCACAGGCGGGTACGTCNTTCAGCTAAGGACAAGAGTTAATTTTTTGAAATAACGGTATAAACAAACGGCATTCAGATAGTGTTAAAACTGCACACTTGGATGCCAGCGAGAGTTCAGTGGAGTCGGCATGGATAATAATACGTCACACGTAAATTCTTCCACAGTTACAGGGACTTATTTAACGTAGCATTACCATGCATCAACAGTAGGTGTGTTGCCTGTATGATATAAACGTAGATAAATTATTAGAATGTTATGGGCTGATTTAATGAAAACGGCGGCTTGTAGTTGAAATCACAAGGTGACCTTCCTGTTTACCATACACGGTAGATTACTAATCCGTAGAGAACAACCCAGAAACGCCAGAGGGTTACGTATGGTGTTTCAACCTCTCATTCTTTTTATGTTTTCACTTCGTCGTTCAATACTGCATAACCCAGAAACTCATATGTTTATCTTTCGTTTTGTCTGTTTCGAACAATGAACAATATACATGTGCATCAGCTAATCCACAAAACATCTTCGTTTTTTAAGCAATTTAAAGTTTAAATCCAACGCTTTTAATACGACAATACCATAGATAGTTTTTTAATTGTTTCCCGTCAGTGTCACACGGAAATTTTAAAATCAAAACTATTCTTTTCAGCGCAAATGTTATGAAGACCGAAAAAAAGCATTTTTGGTAGCATCAAGGATATTTCTAAGACACGTCACACTAAAGTCAATAAATATAATATTTAGTGCAAGTAAATATTAAAATTGTGTAAATCAGATGCTTGGATTGATCTGAGCATTGTGCATCTATTGAAAAGGAAATCATTAATGATTTTTTTATTTATTGATCACTTACCGTTTGCGTCGACGATTAGCTTTATCAATTTACTGTGTTCCGTAAAACATATGGGACAAACTTCCTAATAAGAATATAAATAACTAATGTTTTAATGGTTTAGTAATTTACTCTTAAGAGTAGATATCTGCTTGTTCATTGATTAACGTCCTGGCACGTCCATACGTTACGTGGGGAGAACCGGCGTAGAATATAAACTGAGAGATTACATAGTTTCTTGTTGCTGTTTCTTTCACTGCTGGTGTATAACTGTGATACAATATAATTTCTGTTGTAACAATTGAGTTTGTACCAGTAGTTATTAGTATTCAGTGCTGCCCGTAAATGTATTCCCCTTAATGTCGTTCTTAGTTCCAGATGTTAAATTGAGTGCTGCTGACGTTAAGACTTATTACTTTAGGGACTCAGAACCCAGGGACAAGGACTTCAGGAACAAGGATATTAAGGTTACTTGCTACCGTCGAATAAGGGATACACAACTCGCTAGTGATAACTTAGATTTAAGGCTATTACAGTTTGGATAATATTGTTTGTGTAATAAGAGTTTATCGGCCCTTTAAAATTTACAAGCTTGTGGCAAGTTTTGAGTGAAGGAAAAATTAGGGCAAGTGACTAGGGTAATGAGAGCTGCATCGAGGCCTCGATGATGTCCACGCAGACACGAGTGGCGTAAGGTTTAGGACGCTGGCTAACATATCAGGTTACTGGGCAGATAGAAGAGTTAAAAATAACTAATATCAGTGCGTGTGTACGGCAGTTCAGTGGGGGCTGGGAGAACAAATGTCGTCGACAGAGTTTTTGAGGGGGAAGGGGGGAGGGGGAGGATTTACATCACTACTAGCATAAACGCCTATATGCTGGAGAAATTACGTCGTATGAACTTCCTGTATTGACCTGTCGTTGAAATGCCATGGAAATAATTAAAATCATTTTAAATTGTGGAAACTTTGTAATTATTATGTTATGCTTACGAATGCCCCGGATTTAGTATTGGAAAGATAATAAAGGAACGGATTAAAAATTGAATTACAATAAATTTTAATGTTTGGCACGTACATCCATAGCTTACTTGGTGTTCAAATTTGGAACTTCTCGGTTCAAAAGTAATGCATTATCAGCATCGGCGATATATGTTGCCCGGAACAGTAATATTTCAGTTTTTAATACATTTCTGGAGCAGTTTCGTAAATATAGGTGTTCAGAAAGATTTTTACTTGCGTGATTTAACGATTAATTTTGTATCTCACATAGTTACAGGAAAACTTACATAAATACATGACTGTTTTTTATACAAGATAGCGTAAGTTGTTGCATTTGCCTGCGCGCAAAGTCTTAATTCAAACAGGTGAAAGTTCGATGGAAAGTGACGTTCTCCAGGAACGAATTGAAACAATTAAAACCCACTATGAAAACAATTTAACAGGTCAGTTTTTCTGACGAAATGAAATAGGAAAAATATTATGTAAAATTAAATAGAAAATTTTAGCTAGAGAATATAACGCAAATTAGGCCTACTGCAAATTATTTTAAATAAATAATTTGAGTAGTAAAACGCACAGTATATTATTGTTAAAAATTTATTAGTATTTGTAAAAAAAATGGTACTTTTTTAAGTAATTTTTTTTGTGAAATAGACTTGAACGATAAAGCATACCAGCTAACTCATACGGCATGTAAAGCTGTAGTGTTTTACGGAATTCCGAGTTACCGAGTGTCAAGTTCCTAAGGTCCTACTGTAGAAGGCCAATATTATAATCATATTAGTATCCTAGCCACGTCAGTTATTTAATTTATCAATTTTATGACTATATACTCGCAGTTGTCGTTAAAAACTGGCGAACGAGCAAGAACTGAATTCCAAATTTCGGGCATAAAATATAATTTAATTGCTGTGTGTAAAGATTACAGAAAAATGGTTATAGGGCTCGTGGGAGGCAAAAAGGACGCGGTTTTCAGGCTTCGGAGATTCGCCAATTGAGTAGTCCAATTCCAAATCGTCCCTTGTCCACAAATATGACGATTTACAATAATAACCCTGTTTGTTCCTTCCTAGCCTTTGCTAAGGAATGAAAAATGTTTTACAGGTCCAATTAAACGCAGGTTTAAAATACATTCCATTTTCAAAGTTTTCCTTGTCTACAAAAATTAAATACAATTTATTTCACTTTAAGGGGAAAGCTTGGTTTCAGAAGGATCTCATGTCTACAGACAATGTTCGCGACCAACAGTGACATCCGTGCCATAGTTAATACAGAAACAGTAAGAAATACACTCCATGTACATCTTTCGCTGTTTCCCGACAATCAATGTCCCTTTGGAATATCCCTTTGGNAACAGTAAGAAATACACTCCATGTACGTCTTTCGCTGTTTCCCGACAATCAATGTCCCTTTGGAATATCCCTTTGGAAATGGACTATTCAATTGGAGTTAGGGAGTTAGGGAGAATTTCAATAAGGAAATTAACAGTCTTCACCGTATCTTCACAGTTTTTTAGTGCTGTTTTACTTTCCAATATTTATTAAATTTCTGTATTCAGAAGAGATCTCAGTTTTTCGTATCGTTGTCTAGCCCATACTTTTTTAATGTGCAAAAAAGAATAGCAGGATATAAAGGGCGTGATTAAAATGTCTGTATGGAATAATCGAACAATTAGGGTACTATTGAAAAAATGGCCCATTGCAACAAAATGCAGAATTGAAAGAGACAAAGCAATAACAACAGTATAGGAAATAATGACTCAAATTAAAAAAAAAAAGAAAGCTACAATGGATTCCGGTATCAGGTAGTCTGAAACCTTACTTCTACAATCGAATACTCGGGCAATCTAAATTTGCATTGTCTCTGACCCAGCAGAAATGTTTTTGTAACGTATTTTACCAGATTAAATGTTAGTAAACCCGCCGACCAGCGGCATTATGCTGCACGATTCCCACATGCGGAAATCCGGAAACTAGCCCGCTGGGAACCAAACCACTACACTACCTCGGCCCCGAAAATTAATATCAGTTACAAATGTAATGACAAACTACATATTTCGATATGAAATACAATATTAGTGGATCTTGTGGTGTCAAACTCAATTTATTGTAAAGTATACAGTTTCCTGACGCTTGAGATGGTACATCTTCTTTCCCACTGTCCGAACATCAAAATATTTCGCCGACTTGAATTTGGTCCATCTACCCGAAAATTCGCCTGCTTTGAAAATGTGGAAGCGTCCGCCTGTGGTGGGACAGACGTCTGCCGAAAAGCCGTTAGTACTCTGGGGTGTTTTCCTTTACCCCNGTGGAAGCGTCCGCCTGTGGTGGGACAGACGTCTGCCGAAAAGCCGTTAGTACTCTGGGGTGTTTTCCTTTACCCCCAGACACTCTTCATGATTTTCCGCTTTAATAACGGGAAATATATTGTATAGTTTATTCAAGGTTACTTCCAACTTTTCTGAAGCCCTGCTAAAGTTTTACTTTTAGGCTATTCCTGTGCCTCGTGCAAACAAAGTGTAACTTAGTCTAGAAAATTACACAAAGTGGACAACGCACCGCATTCGTGCGCACTCACTTTAATAATTTCTCCATGAGGACTATTTCTTACTAGGCGTTACCAACCCACATATTTTCTCTCTGTTTTTATTAATGCTAATAGTAGACTAAATATAATTTGCATACAAAATATAAGTAAAATTTCAATTTAACCAAAAATATGATACTTTTTTCGTTAACACATGTATAAAACACGTGTGGTTCATGAAATATTTAGAAAGCAACCAAACACGTCACACATGGGGTAGTTTTCCAAAGGTTTGATTCAAAAAGTGAGAAGAAACCGCGAATAGATTATTTCCTGAAAAAGGCTCCTTTCAGGACTTTGTTATAACAGGATCAGCCCCGAAAAACCTTGATAGGACTCTTATCAAGATAGGATAACTCTCCAGATTTATTTTGTCCTGAAAATAACAAAGAGTACGAAATCTGGAAATAACTCCTATCAGGTTATGGTAGAGTGTGCACTCTAGGGGGGACAATTCTGACGTGAGCCCTTTAATATAGATGACGTTTCAGCGTACCCTAACCTCGTGGATCAAGTTGTTCGATGGCGACGGCGCAAGTCGTCCCGTTAGGTATCTGGCGCATACGTCACCGGAAGTGTGCATCCACGTGTGTACGCCGAGGTTACCAGACAATAATTTTTTTCTAAAGGAAAGAAAATACCCTGCCATCCCCCTTGCGTAAAACGTTCCAGACTGTCAAGAAAAGGGGAAGCAGGGGGAAGGGTCACTGGTATATCAGTACATATACCGTGACGGTAAGCTGTCATCTCGAAGAGACTGACTCAGGATGCAGAAGATAAGTAGACACGTACTGTCTTGAGTATTATATTTTCCTCTACGTATTTACAAATCAAATATCACGAGTCGCTTTAATCAGATCTGTATATGAGAATGGGAAGATACTTTATGCTCTTTGATGTTTTGATGTTTCGATTAGTGAATGCCAAGTTTAAATAACTGCATAACACAAATAATGTTACTACTCAAATGTATTTAGTAAGAATGAAAGGTATAAAACCCGTTTAACTAAGAAATATATGTGAGAAAATTATGGTTGCAAATTTTAAGAGTTCTGTAGTAGTTTTCATTTTTAAGGGGAGAGGGCTAGGTCCAAAGTTCGTAACACATATATTTTGCAAAGGTTAATATTGAGATCGAATAAGTTTTATAAACTTGTACGTACATGCATTGGTTTTTTTTTAGATGGCCATTAAAATGTGGACGTTAGGCCTGACAGTCACAAAAAAAAATTAAATCTGCGTTTCACATTTTACTTTGATTTAATTAATGATGGAATGTTTCCTCTTTTCCTCTTGGTTAACTAATTTTGATGCCTCTGGTATTTTCTTATTCAACCAAGGAAGCTAACTGTTGAGAAAGAGGTGCGTTTTGGGAAACTCTGTGAAAGAATATCTGTTTTGACGAATCCATGAAAGACTGTGTGCTACAGTACTAGGAAAAAACGGAACAATTATTAAATAAAACATATTTACTCATATTTACAACGATTATGTAAAATCTGTACTTTGAATAATTTTTCCTTTCATTGCAAAAATGACTGAATTATTTATTTAACTTTGGCAAAGTAAAGACATAGCACGGAATGATATATAATATATATTATGAAGTGTTAACAAACAAGATGAGAAAACGATTAATACATTATATAATAATTAAAAAGGATTACCACAAATCCGATATTTCAAATCCGGCTTCCCGTGGCACAGTTCGGTTGGTGCGCCACTGGTCTGGGGTGCGGGAGTTTCTGGGTTCGAATCCCAGGAAAGGTAAGGGTGCTAGTTTAATTCAGATGGTTTATAGGCCGTCCCCTGATAAACCTTCAGGCGTAACATCGGGGACGTTAATAACCCTTTATAATCCAATACAATACGATATTTCAAACAAACAAACTGATGCACCATTAAAACGATTTGATATTGAAAAGTATCCAATAATACTCTAAGTATTTACACTGTGCATTGCCTTTATTTCAGAAAAATATATGAATGGAAAAACTTGTAATTATTTAATGACAGCACCGAATAAGAAATTATAATCTGAAAAGACTGCGCTATAATTAAACTATTCGTATTATATATATATATATATATGTGTGTGTGTGTGTGTGTGTGCGTGTGTTGTATCAACTTTTATTACAGCAAGGGCAATTACAATACAAAACAATTATCAATTCGTGGGAATGTAAATCATGGCAGTTCATTGATCACTACCTCTTTATTTAAAACCGCATAATTTATTTTATGCAGTATACTAATTTCCACAACAATAAATTACTAGTTAAAGTGACGAACCGCTCATTTAGAGAATTATGATGTTTATAAGTTTAATTTACTTATAAATTGTTAAATTTATATTGAGTAATCTATATATATAATCTTTTAATTTGAAGAGTACGGTTTATTTTAAGGAAATGCTGTAAAGAAAGGACTCCCCTATAAGCGAAGGGAAAACATTTAAAAAAGTGGAATTGTTTGTAACACGTAAAGTATGGTCCCTTAAACCAATATTTTAACACTTACAGTGAATCGCGATTAATGTTTTTACAATGGGTGTGATTTTAATACTAATATAATGTTTTGAAACAGATTTGTGAACCATAAAAGACCATCGTTTATGTAAAAATACAAAAGCAAGTGAACAGAACGCACAGCCATTACAACTTGGTGCAACGTGAGTAGTGGGGTGGAGTGAACTTGTTAGGCGAAAAAAAAAAAAAAACTCTTATCGAAATGGAATAGTTGCGAAAAGTTGTGTCTATAGTTGATATGAAAACGTACCAAATAAGAGTTATCTACGTGAAGGGATTGAGGTGCCCCCGTTACCTGAAATTTTGCAAAATTGCTGATTTTCTGACCATTTATCAAAGATGTTAAAAAAATTAGTTTTTTTAACATATTACAATGGAATATGTAAAAAATTACCCGGATGAATCTAAATATTAATTGAAAATACAATAAGTAGCTTTAAGAAATATTTTTAAAGTGCTCCCAAGGGCCCCAAATTCCTATGTATTCTCTTAGGTGTCAACTAATTTTTATTCTGTGTTTAACATAATTTTACTGACAGTAAATAAATAAAACTGTAAATTAAAAGAAAAAACATATTTATTTACAAAAAAAAAGTGATACAATTTTAATTTCTCCGGAGTTGTCAGCAATAATAACGCTGTAATGTAATGCTAATTAAATTGAATATTCCTTTTTTATTTCGAATGAAGGCATGTTCTTGCGCTACTCAAGTCTTTCTCTGATGAAACCGTCCCTTGCTTCCTGTCCGCAAACAGCTTCTGATGCCTCAGTCACCAACTTGATGCACCGCTCTACCGCTTGAGTGTGACAGGGGAACAAAGGAATTTTATCGTCTGTACCGAAGCCATTCTCGACTATTTCTTTTAATCTTTCGGTCAAATAATTTGCGGTCAAAGGTGGCGCACAGACGTTTCAATTCTGCCAATCAATTAGATCAGTTTAGTCAGATGCTTCAAAATTAAATGATGGTATCGCGAACTTCCGAATCTCCGGAAGTTTAGGCTGCGACCTTAGTTTTAATATCTGGCGATAAGCTAGTTCTCTGACGATCTTTCTGTTGTCACCTAGCATACATAACAGAATATTTTCAGGATGCCCAAAATAGCCATTCCTTTGGATTACTGGCTCGATCAATTTCTTTAAGTCTTCACTAAGGTAACGACTCCTTTTGATCATCATCCATAAGTGAAATATTCCTTTCAGGCACGATGAATTCGACTTTATGTCAAACCAGGTTGGTCCATATACTGTCATTACAAATATTGCCAATGTTTTTAAATTTTGACAAGGATTTGTGGTAGCAACATATAAGCGTAANTTGTTGTCACCTAGCATACATAACAGAATATTTTCAGGATGCCCAAAATAGCCATTCCTTTGGATTACTGGCTCGATCAATTTCTTTAAGTCTTCACTAAGATAACGACTCCTTTTGATCAGTATCCATAAGTGAAATGCTCCTTTCAGGCACGATGAATTCGACTTTATGTCAAACCAGGTTGGTCCATATAGTGTCATTACAAATATTGACAATGTTATTTAAATTTTGACAAGGATTTGTGGTAGCAACATATAAGCGTAAAATTCTATTCGCTGTTGTAAGCCACCTTGAATGCGAAAGTTGACCTGGTTGTCTGTTTGCTAAATCGAGGGAGCATTTTCCTGTCGCAGTTGCTTCAATCATGCGAAGGAGGTACTTTTGGTCCGTACGTAGATCATTTTCATTTGTAATCCTAGGCAATGTCTCAGGAATTACTACAAAGTCTACAACAGGAAGATTTTCGCAACATTGTAATTTATTTCCTATTGGACCCGAGAAACAACGCGGACCCGTCGTCTGGCCATCTAAATGTTGAACTAAGTGCCGCAAAGGGAGTTCATTTGAATGCAACTGACAAATAAACCACTGTAGTGGTCTACTGAGCTCGACCTCCAAGCGATGAACTACCCCTCCTTTTGACCCAGTGTTGACGACAGTGCCATCGCAGCCAATAGCCGATAATTGAGACAGATTTTCTAATTTATCATTTAAACACTTTGTAATGCATGTTTTTATGTTTTCAGCCGCCCCTGAATCACATACTACATGGCCGTAATAATTATGTCCTGGTTCTGCTACAAGAACATAGTGCTCTTCCATCTTACTCCTCCGGTGATACTTAAATCCAATCTTTTCCTGTGATAAAGTTTTGTCCTTTCTACCGTCGAAATACAGCCCCACCAAAGGCTCCGAGCAATCTTTTTGTTGTAATTGACCCCGCATTATAGTTCTTTCACGTCGAATTTTTGAACGGTCTATAACGCAGCTGTTATCCTCTTTTTGAATTATTCCGACATCTTTTAGAACAGCAGATGCTATAATTGCAGCGGATCTATCAGAGACTCCAGTACGGTCACATGCCAGAGCAAGGGAAGGCAGCTGTACTCGCATTTGTTTTCGTTGAGGTTTAGAAATATCAAGATTTTCA
>NQII01000305.1:1449116-1515678 GCA_002778355.1 Clitarchus hookeri
AAAAAAAATGTGCTAGACATAAGGGCTATTTTCCTTAATTATTCAAGCTATTATATTAAAATTAAATTGCTGTATTAGATTTTACAAACATTAAGGTACTTGCTGATTTTAACAAAAAATCTGAAATTTCAAAATTCTTGGGGCACCTCTTATCCATAAGACTAGAGATAAAAATTTTACGCTATTACTTACGAAGCCTACCCACAACTTTTCCCGGGTATTCCATTACAATTATCGAAACCATTTTTTTTCACGCCACCCTATAGAGTAGCTATATAATGGGGGTTCGAACGCAGTATCATGACAGGGACACAGGGATAACGGCAGCCAGTGCCAAAAATTTGCCAAATTTCCAAAATTTTCCAAATTTTGGCAATTTTTCTCTCTAAAAATAGATTTTCTAAAAATTATATATTTTTTAAAATTAATTAAATTTTTTTAAATTAACGCTTTTAACATTTCAAAAGTTTAAAAAATGCATTAAATATTTCAAAATTTCAAAATTTTCTTAACATTTCAAAAGTTCCAAAAAAAATTTTTTTCTCGAAACATTTCATGGTGGCCATGTTTGTTTCTCCTGTGTGTTCATAAGACACCACCCAGACGTTTGTTGTGTCCCAACAGAGACGCCAGCTATGACATAGCCTCCGGCTACGGTACTTCACGTTCTTTCATTCACTGGGAAGGTGTGTGCCACGGTGACACAATGGATAGATGCAGCATGTCAAACATCACGATTTCGCAATCCAATGGAGGTTGCTGCGGTGATGCAATGGGAAGAGCACATGCTAAAACTTCATGCTCTTGCATTGGTGACACAATGGATAGACACAGCACGTTAAATGCCACACTGTCGCATTCCAACGGGGGTGCCATGGTGATGCAATGGATGCATTACAGCATATGTAAAAATGTAATGCTCTTGCATTCCATAGCTATGGGGGGTGCTGCAGCGATGAAATGGATAGATTACATGTTAAATGTCATGCCCTGGCGTTCCATTTCGATGAGGGTGCCGCGGTAGCATAGTGGATAGAGTGCGCATGTAAAAAACTTCGCGCTCTTGCATTCGGAGGACAGGTGTGTCCCAAGAGAGATGCCCGCCACGCCTCCATGACATAGACTCAGACAGACGGCTCCTTACAGCAATGCCCACCATGGGGGTGCCACGGTAGTGTAGCAGGTAGAGCGTAAGTTAAACGTCGTGAGAATACACATATATATGGTGTTTAAATAATAATCATTATAGCCCCCTGGCTCCGCCTTGCCTCGTTGAGAGAGATAAAAAAAAAANTATATATGGTGTTTAAATAATAATCATTATAGCCCCCTGGCTCCGCCTTGCCTCGTTGAGAGAGATAAAAAAAAAATTATTTAAACCTTACCATCACACACTCTCTCCCTCCTGGCACACAGCATACTTACATACATGTGTGCGCGCGTCCACTGCCTAGACCGAAGTGGCAGACAGCATCACACCGCGGCCTATCCATCTTTCCAAAAAAAAAAAAAGTTTTTACTAAGTATGACAGGATTCGTCTATTTACACACAACACTCACCTGATGCAGTGTTGTCCTCCCAATTACCAGCTGCATGGCATGGCCATACATATGGGTCCCGGGCTTGGAACTGGGCAGTACACTATTCCTATGGCACTAGCAATATATATATATATATATGCATATAAATTGATAACAACACAAGTCTAGTGTACAGGCTTCTTGCAATGCTGCAGAAAGTTGAAAAGCGAGTGCTTTAGACAATGGGAAAAAAATATATAGAAAATTTAGAGAAGAGCACTACAGTGTGATACCAAGACAGTGCGAGGGTGGGACAAGAGATAGAAGGAGTCACATGCGTGACAATTAGCTGTATGGCGGATAAAACACACATACATGACAAAGTAAAATATAAACTAGTATAGAAGAAATAATAATAATAGGAACAATTGGAATTGACAAACAAAGAAGTATGGTGGAAACCACCACACCGTAAAGTAGCGTGAGAAGACGACAGAGACTAAAACAGTAGCTATACAATATGTTGGAAACAAACAACTGTGCCAAGGTGATGAACAACTCGTTAGGACACTGTGACAATATATATCACGAGCATGAATATTGCGCGTGGATAGAGTTATAGTCACATAAGTGACAATAGATATAGCAGTAGCATGAGCTAATCAATAATGGACGATGTAAAGATGAACGCCAAGCTGAAGGTGTTGACAAATTTACACTTACATACGTAAAAAATTAGCATATTATACAGCATGTTGTGAAAAACATTAATGTANAGGTGTTGACAAATTTACACTTACATACGTAAAAAATTAGCATATTATACAGCATGTTGTGAAAAACATTAATGTTGTATACCTGGCAAGACAACTACTTGCATGTGCTCCAGTATACCTCCGAGAAAAAGAAAACATGTACAGGACGAGCTGGTGGTAACATGCCTGGCAAGTAAGATGGTCGCTTGCATGTACTCCAGCGTGTTACCACCCAGTATACCTGGCAAGGAGAAGATTGCAACTCTTGCATGAGCTACAGTACACTGAATCAGACTGCGCGCGGGCCAATAGTAGTATACCTGGCAAGCCATTCGGTCTTGCATGGGCTCTGGTATACTGCAGGAAAGAAAAAGCCTGATAATATACCTGACAATGTTAGGAACATACCTCTTGAATGAGCTNCCATTCGGTCTTGCACAGGCTCTGGTATACTGCAGGAAAGAAAAAGCCTGATAATATACCTGACAATGTTAGGAACATACCTCTTGAATGAGCTATAGTAGACTATCAGTCAGCATACCTGACAAGCCTGCAACACACTTGCACGTGCTACAGCATACTTATCGAGACATGGCTACCAAAACCCTCAGCAATATACCTGACAAGCGGAATACGAAGACGCCTGTAAGTGCTCCAGTACACGCTGGGAGAAAACAAAACACTCTATTCGAGACTACTTATGTAACTATGTAGGCTTGACCCAGAGCTGTTTTTTCGTTTTAGGTCTAATAACCATAAGGGACGGTATGAATGGCGCCGTCCAGGACTTTTCGTTTGTCGTCCATCCACGAAAGAGCCAGTTTGTTGGATTGATCCGTCTAAACTTCATGGTGGTGCGACCTAATACCGGCGACCTGCACTCTCATGGTGCACTGGGCCAAAAGGACGCGTCAATAATCGTCAAACGTTAAAGTGTTTTCAACCTCGCACTTCTGTATCCCCTTCGCGTGTTTCACCACCGTATTCTGGCAACGGTATGCATACATCTTCGCCCGCAAACCGATAAACTCCATTATATCATTACCCGCGCACTCATCCTTAAACTTCCCAATCACCTTGGCGTTGACTGGAGAATAGCAGGGATGAGTGGGAGGGTAGCCGCTGGTGTCGAACTCTGACATGAGTACTGGGTCAGAGGCGAGGTCGCTGTAAAAGTTAGCACAGTCGATTTCCACTACAAAGGAATCGGTGCTCATGTAGGAGAGACCGAAAATCCCCCCATACCGCACTCGCATTACATCGTAGTAAAATCTATACATAAGTGTTTTTGACAGGTCGATTACGGCAAACCTAGTGTATATGGGCTTGTCAAATGTTACGCTCTCTTGGCATAATTTGACCAGGGACAACGATTAACAATATATCGTTCTGCATTTAAATGTCGGTTTAGCAATCAATTTCTTCGGCCGAACTTCTCCACTCACGAGTTCCATATGCTGTCATTTATGTTTATTTTCAATAAGTTTGCCGTACATTGTGTTATTCATTAATTAAAAAAAGTCCTTCTCGAAGGTATTTGTGGCTGCCTGGCATTTCGTCGTATTCATGTCTTTATACGGCTTTAGCCACACCTTGTGCTGGAATTGAAGGATACGGTGAACAGCCTTCAGCCGCAACCCATGATCCAATGCTTACTTCAGAGTATGGTAATGTACGAAATAATAAAGCTTGCTCTCCAGGGTTGTCATGAGTTTAACATGTTTGGACCCTGGGGACACTCGTTCACTGGCAAGAATGGAAGAACCATGTGCTCTTCGTGAAGAGCGGTAGGGTACTCTACATCTACCTCTAGTATGTAGTTGACATCTCCGTCATCTGGCACGCTCATGACATCGATATTCGTGCCGGTCCATTCAAAACCGCCATATGGGAGCGGCAGGGACATCGCCCACCCGAATAAATTATTGGCATCTACATACTGAAGGTAGGTGGATGGCTTGCTGGTATCGTAAATGGCTGGTATATACCTATTGTTGGCCACCATGTTCCTCTTAATACATTGTGCCACCCCTCCCCGGATACCAGTTTCAATAAACAGGTGGATTTTGTAGTCGGTAAGCAACTCCAACTCCACCTGCGTCTTGCGCAACATTGCATCAAACGAGAATCCAGGAGCACTAACATAGCACATACAGTCGATACTGTATGTGAGTAGACAGAGCCACTGAAAATTCTCGAAGACATCGCACAGAATCAGCATGTCTGCCTTCAGATAGAGTTCCGCATTGTCCTGGAGGTTACGGCAGCCGAACACATCCCAGACGGTTTGTGCGTGCTGGTAGTCCTCGGCACTGACGTTCCCCTAAGTAAGCCTATTAAAGAATGACTCTATAGCAGGTAACCATGGCTCGGTGAGCTTCTCCCACGAGTCAAAATAATCGTAGTCGAACACGCAGGTGCGTTTAACATGACTTGCACCTTTGTGATAGGCAAGCAGCGTTGAAGTTAAAATGTGTGTGCTTTTTTTTTGTGGTTACTGTTTTTTCAATATACTAATACATATTTGTTGGGGTTTGTTTTGACATATCTCCCTCTACACCCAGAATTAAGAACATACANTTACGGCAGCCGAACACATCCCAGACGGTTTGTGCGTGCTGGTAGTCCTCGGCACTGACGTTCCCCTAAGTAAGCCTATTAAAGAATGACTCTATAGCAGGTAACCATGGCTCGGTGAGCTTCTCCCACGAGTCAAAATAATCGTAGTCGAACACGCAGGTGCGTTTAACATGACTTGCACCTTTGTGATAGGCAAGCAGCGTTGAAGTTAAAATGTGTGTGCTTTTTTTTTTTGTGGTTACTGTTCTTTCAATATACTAATACATATTTGTTGGGGTTTGTTTTGACATATCTCCCTCTACACCCAGAATTAAGAACATACANTTTCAATATACTAATACATATTTGTTGGGGTTTGTTTTGACATATCTCCCTCTACACCCAGAATTAAGAACATACAGAGTTTCAGAACACATATATATAGTCACAAAATTAATACATATTACTTATATGGTTTTTTTATAACACACATAGTGTCTCACTCACAAGAAGTAAGAACTACAAAAAACATAAGGGAATTACATATTATAGCAAGTTGAATTAAAAACACACATCACTTATTATACATAAGAAAAATATATATTACCATTCCTCTTTCAATGAATACAACAAAAAACGTAAGATAACCCAAGAAAATTTCAGAACACATTTATATATTGTCACATGAAATAATACATATTACTTATATGGTTTGATTACACACATTAAGTCTCTCTCTCACAAGAAGAATGAAATTGCGTTTTCAATTAAGTAGAACAAAAAAAAAAAAAAAACGTAAGTTAGTGCATATTATAGCACAGTGATTGAACATAAAGTATTATACCTAAGAAATATATTACAATTCCTCTTTCAAACCCCCCACGAAAAAGCATATGCTCACAGCAGAAATGAATTTCAGAAAACAACCAACAAACCTATATTCTTAAACAATTAAAGCAAATATAAGTATATTGCACAAACAATATACCGTTAAAAGCAAAAATATTTGTGTTAAAAAAATTACATACAATTTTTACTACACCTTTGCAAGCATTGTATTGAAGAACTTTTGCAGTACAGTTTTCCGCTCTGCAACAGTTAAATGTCTCACCTCACGTAGTGAAGAGTTTCCGCAATTCAGGCAGGCGGTGGTAGACGCTGTCTTCCTACGGCTAGGACACGGTGCTCGGAGATGGGGACCTTTAACAGCAGCAGCACCCTTCTTCTTATGTTTGGTGGCGGTGATATCAGGGAGCTGGGCGACCTCCTCAATAATGGCAGCAGCAGAGTTGACAGGCGTCTCTGGCAGCAGCACACAGTCGGAAAGGTGAACACGAATTGCATCATTCAATAAAGCATGTGTTATCACCTCGTCCGCACCACAAGGCAAGGGAGTGTCTGTTCGCATGTTTTGAACAACGTTCCTCCCTAATACATTACAGTCTGTCATTTGCTGACAATGCTCGTACGATGCAGGATTGTGGGCAAGCAGCCAATGTGCTATACCATCACACTGTTCACTGTACGNTGCTGACAATGCTCGTACGATGCAGGATTGTGGGCAAGCAGCCAATGTGCTATACCATCACACTGTTCACTGTACGTTCTCGCTCTGTGGTGGTGGCTGTATCTCCAGCAGCAGCAAGTTCATAGCTGATGACGCCGTCTCCAGGCGTCACATTGCGAAAGGCGGTCTCAGGACGAAATGGTACGTTCATCTTGAGCTCACTGAAGTCGACTGGTAGGAAAACAGACCGTTTATATAGCATCTACACTGCTTTGACATTACTTCAGAGCTTTGACCATTAGCTGTAAAAGGCGTGTAATAAGATTGTACACAACCTGCCAGCATTNTGCTGACAATGCTCGTACGATGCAGGATTGTGGGCAAGCAGCCAATGTGCTATACCATCACACTGTTCACTGTACATTCTCGCTCTGTGGTGGTGGCTGTATCTCCAGCAGCAGCAAGTTCATAGGTGATGGCGCCGTCTCCAGGTGTCACACTGCGAAAGGCGGTCTCAGGACGAAATGGTACGTTCATCTTGAGCTCACTGAAGTCGACTGGTAGGAAAACAGACCGTTTATATAGCATCTACACTACTTTGACATTACTTCAGAGCTTTGACCATTAGCTGTAAAAGGCGTGTAATAAGATTGTACACAACCTGCCAGCATTTGCACCTGCTGCGACATGTCAGTGCGCCCTCGACCGTCGCCATGCTGTCTTCACTCTTCATGATGTAGAAATAGTGTTTATGCATTACTAATATATACTTGACAGGGCGGGGGGAAGCTTCGCTACTCACACACGTACATAAAGCAATTGCAGACACATGAAGCACTTGTATTTCAATTGAAGACACAAAATACCTTAGCAGCGCATGGTAGTCTCTATTTGCTGCCACAGTCTACCAGCATGGTCGTATGTATGTGTCCTATACACTCTTCGGCCCAGTAATAGGTCAAGCCGATATTGGCGTCGTGCAGGACATAGTTCAATTTCTTGCTCCCACGGAGACGTTCATGACGTAGTTTGGTAGTATCTTCAATTTTGGTATGTGTTGCGAGTGTGTGGCCATTTTAAGGCAGCTCGCTGTTTGGCCGGAGATTGAAGATGGCACACTGTTCGCATTTGTAGCAGGGCAGAATGTCCCAGTGGAAGTTGTCCCAGGTGTCATGATATCCTCACAAATGATTGTCACCGTCACAGATCTGCACTTGCTCGTGTCCCAGCTCTGGTTTAAACACCACTCTTCTATAACCATTGAAGTAACTCGTGTACAAGTTGACATCTTCCGGCAGAAAAGTCACACAAGTTAAATGTATTACACATGGTGGACGATAGTTCTCTTCTGAATGGTACACAAATGTCTACTGCAGCTGGTTAAAACACTTGTCACTTCTTATATTATGGTCAGGTAAGTCTCGCAAGTTAATGGAGAACACATAGTCGTCCACATAATTTTACCTCTGTTCATGCAGGTTGTATGACAGTCACNTTTAAACACCACTCTTCTATAACCATTGAAGTAACTCGTGTACAAGTTGACATCTTCCGGCAGAAAAGTCACACAGTCACATAAGTTAAATGTATTACACATGGTGGACGATAGTTCTCTTCTGAATGGTACACAAATGTCTACTGCAGCTGGTTAAAACACTTGTCACTTCTTATATTATGGTCAGGTACGTCTCGCAAGTTAATGGAGAACACATAGTCGTCCACATAATTTTACCTCTGTTCATGCAGGTTGTATGACAGTCACNGTCTCGCAAGTTAATGGAGAACACATAGTCGTCCACATAATTTTACCTCTGTTCATGCAGGTTGTATGACAGTCACCGCTACAACACTCTGTCCAGCGGGTAATTACACTGGCAGTGGTAGCATCGCAAAGTTCATACGCTATTGCACGAGTAAACCAAACCTGGCATATATACTCTTCGCCTGCTTGCATTAACAGAGTACCGAGTGGGAACGGCAGCTTCATTTCGGGTCTTAGGTGGTATACAGCACATGATGTTACATTATATGGTACCGAGGGAAAATTATCCTCATCGACACGACACACCCAGTGTTCGAGCCCGGTATAGCATTCTACCTGGGCGGGCTGCCCCGGAGGTTTGAAGTGAACTAGCCTGTATACTACCGTGACTTCGCCCTAGTATGTGACTAGCGGGTTGAATGTTACGTGCATATTTTCATACTAGGACAGGCGTCCACGAAATAAATTCAGTGGCGTCGGGTTGAACACTATGTGAAATATGTATATGTTATGCGAGACAAAATAAAATTCCGAGATGGTGGGTTATGTGCATGACAGAAAGTGTGTGTGNGAAATATGTATATGTTATGCGAGACAAAATAAAATTCCGAGATGGTGGGTTATGTGCATGACAGAAAGTGTGTGTGTATATATATGCGTGTGTGCTAGAAGCGTCTTTAAGACAATTCTACAGCATTCATTGACCGCCCGTAGTCAATTGGCTTAATGCTCGCATAGCTAAACCTGACTGTGGTAAAATTAAGATATTAAGCTTGGCCACATCTGCGTCTGTGATGAGTTGTCCGTACCGAGTAGGCAGCCTGATGTGGAGCTCTTCGTCTAACATGCAGGTGACACACTTGCCGTATACAGACTCAGTCCGCCGGAAATCGGAGGCTATGTACAGCTTCCTTATGACGAGGTCTGACAACGACTTATAATATCTGGTCCCGTTAANCGCCGGAAATCGGAGGCTATGTACAGCTTCCTTATGACGAGGTCTGACAACGACTTATAATATCTGGTCCCGTTAAGCTTGGCGAGTAGACCTTCCATTGCTGCTGCTGTAGATACAGGATCAGTACTGTAGTTTCCCTCAGTGTAGGCTGACCTATTTATATTGGTCCAGGTGGTGTCGTTTTTGAAAAGAATTTGACCCATGCAGTAAGTTTCCCCCTCCAATGCCTTAACAGCAGAGCATTCAGGCACGAACACGCAAGGCAGCGGCTGCAAGCGGCACACACGTGGATAATTTTTTTTACATATCGTTCCGCAACCTCTGAAACAAAGGACAGCCAGCCTCCGTTTAGAGGTCACAGATTTTTGGTTTCGTGGCACAATAGGTGCTTAAATGATCTTCTGCTCCAGCCCGGCCACAAAGACCGCCTAGCGCCCATTTAATAATGCGCTAAGTACATTGCGCACTGTATCATATTATACATCACTCAAGCTCCTATTGATACCATGATAGTATTGTTCCAGCCATTTATTTGTTACTTTGCTTTTAACATCTAGCTCATACCATGGAAATGGCGGTAAGAATGTACATGTTTCTATGCGCCTGTCAATATACTCCACACAGATACGTTTAATAATGAACCTGCGCTGTTAGATGAATCCCTGAAAGTTCACTTACATTATGCGGGTCGGGGAGTGACTGAAGTATAGTCGACACTTACATCAGTACTTTAACTATCCTGTCTCGCACGTTGTACGTTACGAGTCTGTCGTGAAGTATTAACGCATAGANATCAGTACTTTAACTATCCTGTCTCGCACGTTGTACGTTACGAGTCTGTCGTGAAGTATTAACGCATAGGCCTGGTAGAGGGCGGAAAATTCACAGCGGTGGATATTTCAATCCTACAGTCTACCACACCCGATTTAATTCTATCANCCTGGTAGAGGGCGGAAAATTCACAGCGGTGGATATTTCAATCCTACAGTCTACCACACCCGATTTAATTCTATCATCCTGTTTACTAATGTCAAATACCAGTAGGGGCGCCGTGTTCATAAAGGCGTTCGGTTCGAGTGTGGGAACCTGCGTTTGTCCGTAGTAAGACCTCTGGAAGTCCGCATACATTTGATAAGGGACCATATATGCACCGTTTGTAAAATCAATGTTTAAATCGCCATATGGGTAAACCTAAGAGTTCAAAAAATTTTTAATGTTCTTAATATTGTCATGATAAAATTTCGAACAGTCTGTAATGATGACATTTCGACTGCCTGTCTGAAAGGCAACAATTATACATCGCAGTTTTTTACTCGTGAAACTAGTTTTAACATTCCAATTTACGCTCGTGGAGGGAGGAATTCTCTGGTACGTCTCTAAACTCCATGTACGAAACACAATATCTACGTTCCTTCCTTTTTCCGCATATTTCATTAATTGTACGAGTTCAGACATGTTAACCTGCATGTGCGGTAATAACAAGTCAATAGAGCGTATTGCTAGCAAAGCGGCTTCCTCTCCAGTGTCCTGGAGCATGTTCGCCTGCGTGTTGGCAATGTGAATAACTAACTCTTGATTTTAATTAATAATTACATGCTTGTAATCTTCCGCGAATCCCGACAGCATAGCTAGGGGAATACATACTTCAAATTTCTCATCGGAATAGACAGGGACCTTAAAGTCCTCGTCGATGCCCCAGCCTGTCATTTTGGCAGCNCCATTTTGGCAGCGGGCAATTTGTTATGCATTAATGACAGATAGTTCTTTATGGTGGCAGTGATTCCAACATCTCGCATGACATCTACCTTGCACCTATTCAGTTCATACGCGTTTCTACTTATAATGCGAAGTATACCATTTATAATGATTTTAGTCATCGCGGGAAGAGCATTGCCTGGCTTTGTCAGTGTACCATGGAAGCCCAAAGATGAGGTACATGGAGCCGTGTATATATCTTGNCTAGGGGAATACATACTTCAAATTTCTCATCGGAATAGACAGGGACCTTAAAGTCCTCGTCGATGCCCCAGCCTGTCATTTTGGCAGCGGGAAATTTGTTATGCATTAATGACAGATAGTTCTTTATGGTGGCAGTGATTCCAATATCTCGCATGACATCTACCTCGCACCTATTCAGTTCATACGCGTTTCTACTTATAATACGAAGTATACCATTTATAATGATTTTAGTCATCGCGAGAAGAGCATTGCCTGGCTTTGTCAGTGTACCATGGAAGCCCAAAGATGAGGTACATGGAGCCGTGTATATATCTTGGTTTTGCACCGGGATCCGGACCTCAGACGAGNGGTTTTGCACCGGGATCCGGACCTCAGACGAGGGTACATAGGGGCCTGGCAGATAGGGTGAGTAAGTGTGAATTTCGGCCTTGGTGATCGCGATTCGAACCCCGCCGGCTCCGTCACGTTTAATATTTCCACGTCCATACCTGATCGTCAGGCCCAATCTTCTAAGGAAATGCACATTTTCAGATGCTAGTGCTCTGCATGCTCGACTCATACTGACTTTAGATTTGGTACTGTAAGCGACTTTTATTGCATTCGCACGCTTAATTTTGAGGCCCATCTTTCCTTAAATGCGAGCGGACCGTTATCTCCTCGCCTCGAAAATTAATCAAACGACTCTCTTGGTCCACTATAAATACTATGACTTCCTGTACGTTCTCCGTCACTACTGGAACACAAATGGGTGTTTTCGGTAAATTTACGAGCTTCAATCCGGATGGCACCATCGATGAAAATTCGTGTAGTGTCTGGCTGGGCTTACCATTGAGATACGACCTGCTAACCAAATTGCAGTTTATACTTATTACATTCACGGGGAAAATTTGTACCGGCAGTGTAGATTCATGTGTTTTATTGGCCTCGTATTTGGCGTTCTCGAAACCGAGCATTGAGGGGAGCGTATCGCTTTGCGTGAAGTCTATCTGCGCAATACACAACATCTCGCTGTGCAGAGTATTTGCATTACCACGCAGAACTAACATCATGTCTTGTCCCAGCTCACGTTTCAGGTACTCGCCTATGTTTTCGATCTCATACAAACCTGTGGGTATGCGCACCTCTGCCCTCTTCATGCCTCCCTTAACATAACTAAACATACAATTACGTTCATCTATGTTCGGTACCGAGAAGTATCACTGCCACGGACCATAACCCTTCAGGGCGAGTGGTGGGAAGTGCACGGAATGCAATTCCGAATTATTACCCGACACAATCAAAGTTACGGACATAACTGCGGCTCACAACTAGCATTTACTCGTTAAGTATCTATCTTGTAAGAAAGCTCAGACAAAGCTATCCACAGTTCCATTCTCGTGGTGTTGCTCTGCTCCGTGATTATAATATATTCGTGCCCCTCTAAAATATGTTTTCAGTTCTGGCAGGGCCCTTAATTTTTCAAAACTGTCAAAGTAGTGGACAGTATTGCCATTCTCTTTATATGCAGTCCAATGAGTTCCCGGGCCTGTGCTACTATCTAGGTTTACAATGCCACATTCTACCCGACATGCGCGACAAGACAGTTGATCTCGTATGAACACTCTCTGGAAATTACTTATTTTTAATCTTCGTGCATATTTACGTATTTCAAAGTTGGTTAGCGGGTGGGCTGGCAGCCCCCTTAAGATCGCCTCGTTCTTTTGCNCGTGCATATTTACGTATTTCAAAGTTGGTTAGCGGGTGGGCTGGCAGCCCCCTTAAGATCGCCTCGTTCTTTTGCATTGCCGAGTTCTCTTCATGCCCCCTCCCTCCACCACTGGTTTGTAGGGATGTAGGTACAGTCCTAGACCGTTTTTACAAGCGCTCCATATGTCTTACTGTGTCTCAAAGTCTTCATCAAGCGTTTTTTTCCTCTTTGGCTNAGACCGTTTTTACAAGCGCTCCATATGTCTTACTGTGTCTCAAAGTCTTCATCAAGCGTTTTTTTCCTCTTTGGCTATAAGGAGCCATCTTCCCGAGGTTATGTCATGGAGGCATTATGTGCGTCTCTCTTGTGACACACCTGCCCTCCGAATGCAAGAGCGCGAAGTTTTTTACATGCACACTCTATACACTATGCTACCGCAGCACCCCCATCGAAACTAAATGCCAGAGCATGGCATTTAACATGTCATCTATCCGTTGCATTGCTGTGGCATCCCCCGTAGCAATGGAATGCAAGAGCATTACATTTTANAGACCGTTTTTACAAGCGCTCCATATGTCTTACTGTGTCTCAAAGTCTTCATCAAGCGTTTTTTTCCTCTTTGGCCATAAGGAGCCATCTTCCCGAGGTTATGTCATGGAGGCATTATGTGCGTCTCTCTTGTGACACACCTGCCCTCCGAATGCAAGAGCGCGAAGTTTTTTACATGCACACTCTATACACTATGCTACCGCAGCACCCCCATCGAAACGAAATGCCAGAGCATGACATTTAACATGTCATCTATCCGTTGCATTGCTGTGGCATCCCCCGTAGCAATGGAATGCAAGAGCATTACATTTTANCATTTAACATGTCATCTATCCGTTGCATTGCTGTGGCATCCCCCGTAGCAATGGAATGCAAGAGCATTACATTTTACATATGCTCTATCCACTACATCACCATGGCCTCCAATTAGAAATGGCATCTCGCAAAGTCCCATTGCGAGCATCTCACTTGGGACACGCCTGCCCGCCCCTGTGAATGCAAGAGTGTGAAGTTTTAACATGTGCTCTATCTGTTGTGTCACTGGAATCCCTGTTGCTATGGAATGCAAGAGCGTAAAGTTTAAACATGTGCTANCATGTGCTCTATCTGTTGTGTCACTGGAATCCCTGTTGCTATGGAATGCAAGAGCGTAAAGTTTAAACATGTGCTATACCCATTGCATCACCATGGCACCCACATTGGAATGCGAGAGAATGATGTTTAACATGCTGCGTATATCCATTGCATCACCGCGGCACACCCCTCCCCAGCGAATGCAAGATCGTGAAGTCTCATAGCCCGAGATTATGTCATGGCAGGCGTCTCTGTTGGGACAACACTAACGTCTGGGCGGTGTCTTAAGGACACACAGGAGAAACAAACATAGCCTCCATGGAATGTTTCTAGAAATTGTTTTTGGAACTTTTAAAATGTTATGAAATTTTTTTAACTTTTGAATAATTGAATACATTTTTTTTTAACTTTTGAAATGTTGAAAGCATTATTTTGAAAAAATGATTTTTTTGGAAATAAATTTTGGAAAAAAAAAAAATATATATATTTTAAAAATGAATAAAAAAATTTTTTTGCCAAAATTTTGGAAATTTGGCAAATTTCGACACTGGCTGCCGTCGAAGCGGAATGCAAACGCATGAAGTTTGTCATTTCCTTGGTAAGCTTCGGTGTTCCTGTCATTATTCGAACCCCCATTATATAGCTACTAACGTGGGTCTAATATTTATTAAGCAGAACGAATATTCTTTATCAACATAGATTTTTTCCTCTGAAGAAATTAAGAAATTATTTATTAAGGTATGTATGCATCCATTACTGCTACATAATACGGATACGTCACATTTTATAAAGTACATTCTCGGCATTATCTTAGCAAAGCAGAAAATGAAACTCATTTTACTAGCCGGAAACTATGACGAAAAGGTTTTTGCGCTGTTAATATCAAGTAATAAAACTTTTACGCTTTTTTCACCATTATGCTCCCCTGACTGAATCTGATTACATAATGCAGATGAGCAAATAGCTTTTACATTAATGGACATTTCTCGCAAATCTGCTGTATTAAAATGTATTTTAGACACAAAAAATATGTCCAGCGGTGATTTTTAAAAAATTGTATATTTAGCTGTTTTATATCACTGTTTTTCTCTCAAACTGATGGAGCGGGCAGTAACACAGGGTAAAATAAAAACGAGTTAACTCTTGATCAGTACGCCTGTCTGCCTGACGTACGAAATGTGCTGGAGAATAATAAAAAATCCACTGAATGTCTTCCAGTCTGTTTTCATATGGAAATAAATCATATTTTAGACTAGCGTGGAAAACAATTTTCAAAGATAATTATTATATTGCAAACATTATTTTGAAGTCTTTCAAGGTATCCGAAAACGTCACATTCACCCTACACTGAAAAAAAAAACTTTGCGGCTGCTACAATATGTTTTGTTGGTATACATACAGTCAAATTTTTTGCGGTGAACACAACATTTTTTAGTTGTCACCACTAAACATGCGAGACCTCTAGAAATTTATTTTTTGGTGGATACAAAATACTTTGTGTTCACCACAAAATTATTTGGCTGTGTATACCAAAAAACCTTTTGTAGTAACCACAATGTATTTTTTTTTTCAGTCTACATTATCTTAAAATATACCCCTAGGTTATCTTAAAAATTGTATAGGAGACTAAAGTTTGCTGGAAATTTTTCATTGCTTAAAGTAAGTCTCATAGTTATCAAAAAACGCAAAATTAAGGAAAGACTGCACGCCACTTCTGTAACTTGTACATAAAAGAAATTGAGTATTTGATGCACGTGCCGGTGTTTCCCCATGAATCTGCACTTTGAACACTCAATACAGCTACACGTAGCGGGTCCATTAACAAAAAAAAAATAATTGTGTTAACGTAAGGAAGCATACTTTAATGTACTGTCTCGAATGTTTTCAAAACTTCTTGAAAATGTCTCCTCGAAAACAGGTGGCTGAAGCAGTGTGTTCATCACAATCATTTTTAATCTATATATACAAAAATGTTGTGTCCGTTTGTTCGGACGTGTATAACTTCCAAAAAATTGACCAATTTTCATTCTGTTTTTTTTATATAAACCTTCCTTTCATTCGCACGAGTGTTTGTACACCTTTCTTTTTTATCTGTTTTACCTGCAAAGGTTCTAAAATCTGTAAATAGCTCATTTTTACCATGCTTTCGCGTTAGGAAGCGCCTTTGTTGACAGCTGTCTGCTTGGACATTTCAGCTGTTTGAACCATCCAACTTATTCATACGCGCGGAAGATGGTAAAACTAAAAACATTGTATACGAACAAGTACTTCAATAATAAAAATTTTGAAAATACATATACAATTAATATCACAGAAATTANTTCATACGCGCGGAAGATGGTAAAACTAAAAACATTGTATACAAACAAGTACTTCAATAATAAAAATTTTGAAAATTCATATACAATTAATATCACAGAAATGAATAGAACCAAAATCTTTTATGCCACAGCAACGTGTGGTCGGGTAAGCTAGCTTAAACATAAAAATAAATTTTTAAAAATATTACAGAATAGCTTATTATCAAATCGTATTACCTACTTCTCCGCGGTGGTCAGCTTGAATTATGTTACAATTTCGGTTGTCAAAGCAAATTCACACCATTCCGATGACGGATCACGAAGGGTCATGTTGAAAGTAATGTAACACGTTTCCCGTCATGGCGCGACAGACGTGTGAATAATTGGTCGAGAAAGGCAGAGACGCAAGGTTTAATATGGATGTCGTATCGTAGTTTCATTACTGTTAAGAGATGAAGAAGTTTATTGCTCAATAAACAACTCGTAATATTAGTCCCGGATATTTTTACGGCCCATGCGCGTTACTAATAAACTTTTGCGCGCTTCTACGTTAAAGCCGTATGCTTGGGTGGCACTAAAATTCGGATGGACACTTTCATATACACTACTCAGATATTTTATCGCGCAGTAATACTGATGCAATTAGGATGACAATATTGGCTTCGCCACTGGGGTGAGTGGCCTGGATTTGACTCACTTTAGATCCTCACTTTATTTTCAGGTGGAATTTTACGCACCAAAAAAGACCACCCGTTCCCTCAGAGAAACGGCAAGCCACTCTATGGCTCATTATTGAGGTGGGTCTACTTCTTTGCTTGGTAGAAGTTTAACCTAGATTATGCGCGTTGTTAATGTTTACAGGCGATCGCGTTCAAATACATCACAGTTGTGGCCGGTATAATAAAGCTATTCAATTGTTACGAACATTCGCACGCTAGTAAACAATCTAAGGCGAATGAATATAACAAATTTNATGCACAGCAAAATTTATTTTCACATTTTTCTAAAAAAAAAAAAAAAAAAAAAAAAAAAAAAAAGGTTTAAATTCGTAAATATGTCGTGAAAACAGCTCGGAAACTCACCGTGAGTGGTTCGGAGAGCGAAAGTACGCCCTAAAATTCATAAGCCTTTCATCACGTTGAGTACTGACGCGAAACCAAAAGCCTGCTGCAGTAATACCGAATAAAGGGAACACCAGATGCTATTCACTAAAGTCAATAGATTTAAATAGAGCAATGCGAAATATCGATCGAAAACTGGTGTTTATTTCCAGACAAATAACTGGCGCGAACATTTTGAGAGAGTGAAGAGTGAGTGAAGAGTGAGTGAAGAGATTTGGGCGGCTCTGAACACCGTGGTCTTGAGAGACGATGAGGGTGAAGCGAGGTGAGTATGGAGCAGCGCCGGAATACGAGAACGGGGAAACGGGAGATCCCCGAGAAAACCAGTATGTTGCACATGAAGAATACTTATGACCGGCACTGCAAGCACATAAGTAATAAGTGCCCGGTATTTTGAGTTTCTTTCTTATGAGCAGTCTGATTTGCGATAGTTTCCGCACGTCTCGTCAAAGAATGGTTAATGCTGCTATCGGCTGTTCGTGTTTAATTGAGCACTTTTGAAATCAACTGAAGTACGCCCAGTTAAGTTGATAACAGTGGTGAGAGAAAACAGTTCCATGTTTTAATGTTAATTTAAAAGGTGTTAAATTAACATTTGTGAATACTGAAGTGCCTTCTCTAGCTTTCTGTATTTATTAATGCACGTAAGTGCAAGAAATATCTAATCTGTAAAATATTTACTTTTCTAATAATTTCACAGTTTCACTTGACTACGCACGAATACATAAAGTGATTAGGCAAAGGCAATGTTAATTTTTCATTAGGTGGAAGAGTACTGTTATGATTCGATATTTTGTTGATATTTATCCTTAACGGGGCTATAGGGGCATAACAAGTTATTGATAAGAATTATGTAATGAACACTATATAAAAGAGGTTTGTCTAACATTAGGTTGTACAATATTATTTCAATAGAAATATTATTGAATATGAACAGGGGAGTTATACTGATATACTGAAATATTAAATGATATTATTTTATAACAATTTAACCAGCCACGTTCTGAGTAAAGCCTAATTGGAGAGTCCCCACCTTGTTCATGTTTCCGTAGGCTGATTAAGATGGCGCAAGTCGACGGCTGGACACACCCAACTTCAGTGGTCTTCTCTCTGGTCGGGTCGACGACAAAAGACGCCGCTCCCGGTGTTAACGCTGGCCTATATCGGGCGCGTTGTTTAATATATTTCGGCCTCGTTTACTGACCGGTGGAGGGTTTCTGCAACTGTCTTTCGCAAGGTGTTGTTGCAATCACGCTCGTGCCCTTGTTCCATGTTTGAAGGTGTGATCAGGCAGGCCGTTCAGCTAAGGCCTGATCACTTCATAACATCGTGCGGGCCTTGAACTTAAATACCGCTGGGTGTGCAAAGTGTCTTCCACGCGGCAGACGCCTCGCGGGCCGTTCGCGAATGCGTCAGCCTTTCTTGAGGTTGTGAGTTCCTAACACTTACACTATGTGGCGTGAATCGTTCACTATAATAAGTTATTTGTAAGGACCGAAAATTCAAAAACACTGCGTTAATAATTACAATATAAGCAAATTGAAATGCAAAAGCATTGAAATAGGAAAACCTAAGTGCTCTCACTCCGGTACATAGATTATTTTGTTTATGCTTTTACATAAAACTACATTTCCTGGAAATTAAATACATGTTAATNTCACTCCGGTACATAGATTATTTTGTTTATGCTTTTACATAAAACTACATTTCCTGGAAATTAAATACATGTTAATACATACAATGTAAAAGCTGCGATGTAATAATATTACATAATGAGTGATACGTTACGTCACGGTGGTTAGGTTAGTAATAGGATGGTATCGTAACGTAGCATGTTATTAACTTAATTATTTAAACTTACATTAATTGTGAAAATAAAACAAAGCTGCAGCCGCTTTTCAACAACGTTTCAATACGTAAGAAGGCAATTGGAGGGATATTTAAAGTAACATAACATTAGCAAATACATATATTATTATATACACTAGTATCTAAAAATAACAAAACAAACGTTTATGTAGCAAATGTTAACGAATTTGACAACAAAATGTTTATCTTATAATAATAATAATAATATGTGTATAAAATCCTTTTAAATTTTACAACAAAGTTGATTATTTATACAAGAATGAAAATCTTAAAATTTAATATGAAAAATGTCATGCCATAACTACATGTTACTGTGTGGCCACGTTACTATAAATTAGTATAAATGAGACGTCTCTTTGTTATAAAATTGACGTAAACAATTTATTGTTGCATTCGTAGACGGTTTTAATGTAGTAGTTTTTCTTCTTCTTAATATTTATATTTTTGCTAGCACTGAAATACAGCTTTTTTTAAATCTTTAAAATCTAAAATTAATTAAAATTAATTTTAATTTACAAATCTATGATTTTGGAGGACTCCTATCGGTAATCTTAATGTGTTTAAGTTGAATTTTTTTTGTTAAGCAGTAATCCATTTTTAGAGTAAAGTTGTTATGTAAGTTTTGCTGTTACCTGCAGGGTGCAGTGTAAGTGGTGTATGTAAAATATGGAAACCGCTGGTTACCTGTGTACGACTCGCGAGCTGCGTTAAACGGTAGAGCTGATGCAGTGTATTGAAAGTGCGTGCCTTGAAATTTTTCTGTGTGTGACGTCACAACAGGTGTCCTGCTGCCTCTGCTATAGTGGACATTGCTTGCGCCGCCCTCCGGAGGGACTTTGGATGAGAAGATGCGACGTCACTGCTGGATGCTGCTTTTCGTGAACGTGCTGTACCGTTGTTCTGAAACTTACAAGATAATTTATTAACAGTATGCTTTCACAGCTGATCTAAACAACTAATTTGCATTAAAATTTTACTTAAAATAAATAATATGGCCCTAATAGTTTATGAGGAGTAGGGTTATTAAAAATTTACACGTTAATTTTATTATGGTCTTATTATATGTATATATGGGATTATTATATTTCTGGGTGTGTCCGAAATTGGAAGCTTTCGTTTTGAGATGTGCGTTAAAGTTAATTTATTTCTCAATAATTTTCGTCAATTATAATCACAGGCAATAAAAACTTTATGATAACTTATATTACTGTTTAAAATCAATTTCTTAGGCAATGTGTACAAATGGGGACGGTTATACAAATACCTGTTTTCATACAATTTTTTTTGTTCTCTGAAAATAATTTATTGCCGTTAGCTGTGTGCGAGGATAAAGCTTCTAATTATTAAAATGTTAATAAGTATGCTGGACACCAACATATTATAAATAGATCATATTGACATTGATTATTAAAAAGTTAAGATAGTAATAAAGAGGAGAAGTATGTATAGATAAAGAGTAACTATAATAGTACTTTCACATACAAATAAAATGTTGTCAATGTCGAGGGACAACACATAGTACAAGTAAAACATTATGACACTGATTATGCAAATAGAAGATAGTAGAGATGAAAGGAACACATAAGTAATTAAGTAGGTACTAATTGTAATTCTGCTTCCACACAAAAGGGTAGCATACGTGGATTGGGGAAATCTCTACACAATGACACACCAGGGAGCTCAAAAGCGAAAGTACCCTCATGGTATACTTTCAAGGTACTGTGTAACATAGAAAGGACCCACAACAAAAGTCAAACGCATCCAGATTGCGCCCCCACTGCCTGAACTCTTTGAAGGCTAGTAGAGCACAGAAGAAAGGCCTCTCTGGTCGGACCACCACTTCGCCAGAGACCTAAAGATTGCTCCCCGTATCACGCGAAACGAAAGGTTTGACCTCCTGAGTAAGTACTCCTGACAATTGGGTGAATGTGGGTAAACCGTGAGTGGACAGTCACAGTCGAAGTGGGTGTGCCTCAGGCATTATTCCCATTTCGTTAATTACCCTTGGCATTGCATACAATTATTCCTTATGACGCCAGGTTTAGCAGTCTGCGGATCCACTTCAGGGCTGGTGTGCAATTCAGCACATCCGAAAGCCTCGGGTGATGGGTTAAGTCCGTGAATCACAATAATGCGTGAACCCAACGGAATTCATTCTGCGGCAATGAATTGTGGGAAGTGTATGAGAATATTGGTCTGACCGCAACTCGTAACAGTACACAAAGTACATTCAAGTAGAGCTTAAGCAGGGTTTGCAGAAATGCTCAATTTACCGTGAACAGCGTATAACACTAAACGCTAAGTATGTTGTTCACTGGTCGCAAGATGTACGCATACCTAAATATTATGTGGGTGCAACGCTTGAGGTCGTAATTCAATTCGAGACCGAAAGCGTTATTAGTTAAAATTGGTAAAAAAATATTATAGTGTTTCTTTTTTAAAATAAGGTTGCACCCTGGCTTGACTAGTAATATAAAAATATTTAAAAACTACTCCAGGATGCAGTTAAATGCATAGTGACGCACGAAACACAAAGCACAACTAACATATGACATTTCTTGTAAGTCTGATTAAAATGTTTTAGAATGACCCAAATAAATCAAAATTACCGAGCGTTGCTCACAAATGTGCCGAGAACTAGTTGGTTACCAAATAAAATTAGTTGTGTTTCAATTCCTTGAAGATAAAAGCAGTCGCAATATCTGTATTTTAGCTAATTTACGGTATTATGTATTTTCCCCTACGAATATTAAAAATTATAATATAAATATTAATTTCAACATCAAAACCTTGCAATATCCTAAAAAATATAATTAAATATATTAATATAAAATATATTTTAAAATCATTACCTATTGATATAACAAAATTTATAGAATTTTTAATTTTAATAATTTATTGATAACGTATTATAATACGTTTATGGTATAAAATAATATTGGAATATTTTGGAAATATTATAGAAAATATTTTTACAGTTTCATGATATTCTAAACTAAATTTTTTGAAGTTTGGTGAAAACTTGGATAACGTATAATTCATGACGTAACTCGGTAGGTAGTAAAAATAGTTTATTTCCAAAGTTTTTGTTGCCAATGTAATTTTTCCTGATCGTATATTTCATCGCATTCATGTTTCGCAATACGATTTCGACTGGCTAGCTCGCGAAGCGCCCGAACAACGCCTTCCATCCCTTCCCCCTCGCCATAACGTTTCGGCCGCTGGCAGCTTGTCCGATCGTAATTAGTCGATTATTTCAAATCCCTGTTTAATTCGGCGGATGTGTGTCCCGGCGAGTTACGTAAGCCCTCGTGACAATGCGCGCGGGACGGGGTCACGTATCGCTCCGAACTGGCGAGTTTGCAAAGGGCGGCGGTAATGCCACTTTGATTACGCGCCCGCATCAAAGCCACTCGCCTCTCGCAGGAGCGCATGCGCACCGCCATATATAACCCAGAAATGACTGCGTGACTTCTTCCTCTCTCACGTACTGTATGCGGGCCACTTGCAGCGAGGGATTAGAAGGAAAACCAAACCTTGTGCGGTCGATGTTTTCCATCAGCATGCTCACTAATCAGGGATACATTCAGCATTTAGTGGTTTTTCGTCGAACTCCTATCTCTGTACAGTAGTTACTAGCTTGCACTACATTCACTAGGTCGTTGATTTTCACTTATATTTTTAGAATAAAATTACAAAAAAAGTAATGCAGAAACCAGATATACGTGCTAAAACTTGCGAATTTTGCAGCAACAAACGTTCACAGTTGTAGGCTAATCAAAATGTTTTTAGTACGATGGTACTACTCGATAAAACTTTTACAAATGCGGGGGTCGCGGTGGTGTAGTGGTCAGACTACTAGCCTCCAACCTAGGCGAACCGGGTTTGATTACCGGTGGGGTCGTTCCCATATTTTCGCATGTGGGAATTGTGCTGGACGATGCCGCTGGTCAGCGGGTTTTCTAGGAAATCTCCCGTTTACCCCGTCCTTTCATTCCGGTGCTGCTCCACACTCACTTCACTTCACCCCCATCGGCTCTCAAGACCTCGATGTTAAGAGCCGTCCACATCTTTCCACTCTCAACTTTTACAAATGTGCAGCGTTAAAATATTCCTGACAGATTGTCACTCAGGTAATACAGTCCTTTCAGAACATGCCAAGTGGTAATTTGCAATTTTGTCGCAGTTCGCAAACGACCCTCGTTAAGTGGAATTACTAGTAGTGACAAACATCCGCTATTAACGGAAAATTTTTCTATCGATGCCAGTAATTTTTCTGTACTGATAGAGTGACCACCTTTATAAATGTTTATAAGTGAGCCATCCATATTCTTTTTTTAGTGATTTCGCAAATGTGTGAATTATTAAAAGCGGACCCACTTCCTTTTTTTTTTTACTCTGCCCCGCCCCCTTCCACAACCAACAAAAAATTAAATGCATATTATTTGAAAATAAACGTGGTTGTACGTGTATTATAGGCTTGCGTGTTCGTAGGTTCGTGGGTGTGTGTCTACATGTTCATTCAAACACTTTTTTTTTGGATGGATACATCGCCCCAACAAAAATCGTTTCACGCCTATTGGCGATAATTTGACGCTGCCAACACAACGCACAGTCTCGAACGAAGCAAAGCAATTTCCTACAGGAGGTGGGCTTCTATTCTTGATGTCGACGATTTCAGTGCTTGGCGTCTGTTCCTATTAGGGCTAAAACCTCGCACGGCTCCTTGCGGACTGAGATTCACCCAAACAGCGCAGTGCACGTCTACACAACGCCGCAGTTGGCTACACAACAAAGCCCTAGTCTGGTTAGGGCCGTGTTTCTTCACTTCCCTTTCACGACCCTCCCACAAATACCCGTAACCCGGCCCTTGTGTTACCATAGCTGTTTTTTTTTCAGGTTAGTATCGGAACTGTGTCGCCACTCACTGCGTCGAGCTTTCTTTCAGAGACAATTTCCTACAACAGCCATAAATCGAACCCCGGTATCTTTACTTTCTAAATAAATCAGACGTCCTGGCTACTGGATGAAAGGGAGAACTTTTCCAGGGTATACGAAGCATCCAAAAAGTATAACAAAATTGAGGTAAAAATATTTTGAAAATTATCAATATGCCGTAAAAATATCCTCAACTTAGCAAAATTCAAAGGTACTCACATATTTTCTCATCTCTCATTTCTCTATATCACGACCTTTTGGATGTTTTGGTTTTGTTTAGCACAGCTGAGCATATTTCCAGTTTCCATGTACCTACGTTCATGCACTGTGTTGGGGTTCAACACTGCACGGTTACAAATAGAAAATGTTAAGTTCGCGAGACACTGTGTTATAGGAGGACTCCGAAACACAAACACAATGTGGCGCCATGGGTGAGTACACACGACCATTCGCTCATGTAGTTATTTATGGCCTAACGTCGTTTCGGTAGTATTATTAGAAACGAAACCATATAACAACGAACGGGGGAAAAATTGGCCATTCCATCTGTTAAGGAAACATCCCGGAAATCAATGGTCTCATCACGATTTTAGGAAACAATATTAAATGAATCAAGTATAACCATAAAATTGTAATTTTTTCTCTTAATTTTACGGAAAAGTACTGGTAAAATTTTATCCAGAAGTGTCCGTAAACTCTCCAAAAAATTACGGATACGATGATTTTCAAAAACGATGTTTCCGTAAATTCCCCCAACTTTCCATGGATTCACGGAACCTCTCCGTTAATGTCCTAGTTATAGTTTTCTGTACTTTAGTTGAAAAAAAAAAGATTACGAGAAATAACTTTAATTTTCGTTTTGTGGGCGTTCTATTGTGTATAAAAAAGATATTGAAAAAAGTTAAAATATTTTATACTAGAGCAAGGTTTGAACCTGAGTCAAAATGATAATCAGTCCTCAACTCCAGCCACCACCTACAACTTTCACATATTGTCTTGTCTTCGGAATAACTGGCATTTCTAAAACGGTTACATAAGCAACCTTTTTCGTTTCTATTAAATTCAGTGCATTACTAAATGTCACAGACACCTGATGCTACTTTTTTATGTTTTAAATAATATGTGAAAGTGGCATGGGTATATCCTAACTGCCGCAGAAATAATAATTTTCTAGTTACAGTGGCGAAGGAAGCTTCGTGTGGACTCAGCATTGTAGGTTCCCGAAACCCGAAGCTGTAGGAAACACGGAAAATTTCCCTAACTTCCGTTTTTCGTCATTACGGATTGCGTTTCCGTATATTCACTTTACATTTCCATAAAACTTTCCGTAAATATAGGGACATTTTCAACAGTGTATTTTATCTAATTATAATATTATAGTCCATTCACGGTTACTTCCAACTTTCCTCCACTTCATGCAAACCAAGCTTAAGTTTAGGGAATTACACCAAAGGGACAAAGCACCGCATTCGTGCGCACTCAGAGTAATAATATTTTGCATATTTTCTTAGTGTTTCTATCGTCGGCCTCCCGTGGCGCAGTTGGTGCTGACCCCATAGCTCAGGGGCAGGGTGGCCGACTTGTAGTCGGAGGTTCGGGAGTTAACCCCCCGCTTCCTCCGCGGCACATTTTTAGTTCGCATGTCGCGCACATGTGTGCTGTGAATTTGTCATCGAGTCGGTCTAACTTGAGCTCGTCAAACTCGTCAGACGTCATTGCCACACACTTTCCAACGGCAAATGTATCGATCAATATGTCAATAAAGTCAATAAAAAAAAAGTCGAATGATGCGCCACTTCTTTGCGATGCGGGAAGTTCTGGGTTCGAATCCCTGGTAAGGCATGGGTGTTAGTTTAAGTTAGGTCATAAGTTAGTTTGCATGCCGTCCCCTATAAGCCTTCAGGCGTAACGCCGAGGGACGTTAATAAGCCCATACAATACAATTATTGTTTTTAGTCAGATTAGTTATTAATTAAATCTTTATAGTTTATAGGTAAAATATAAATAAAAATTTGGTTAAACCAAAATTAACGTACTTTTATGTTAACGGAAGTATAAAACGCGTGCGATACATGGCATATTTAGGAAAGAATATTATGCATGAGATGATTTTTGGAAGGTTTGATTCAAAAAGTGTGAAGAAACCGCGAATAGATTATAATACATTTCAGTTTTAAAATGTTTACAGGACAGTTCCACGCCAACGTATTTGGGGAGAGTAGGGCGTGACCCCCGAACCTGGATCAACCCCTGCGACCCTCTTAGGCCCTGCTTGCACTATATGAAATGATTTGCCCATTTACTATATGAGTGCATATGTAGAGTGAGAAAGCGCGAATGATAAATTTGCTTCCCACACATTCATGCTAGCGTTCCTACATCTGCTCTGGAAACAGTCAAATTCGTAGGAAACGTCCCTACTTTGTATAGTAGCGACGTTAAGCATTCTACAGACGTATTATATTATTTACATACGATATATGGGTTAAAAACTTCCAATTCAGTTTAGGAAGTTTAAAGGATTTTTTTTCTTAGAGTGTGGAAGGCATAAGGCGAGACTGCGAGTTCGGCGGATGCGCCGTTGTCGACCCGGCTGGTTTTCAATCTAACCGCTTGCTTACAAGGTGTAATACAGCGGAATAACTCGCCCGGGGGAAAGTGTTGTGGAGTGTTGTCGCGCGGAGTCTCCCGGGCAATTAGCGAGCTCTTGCCCGCGCCCGCCAGGGTCTGAGGGTCCGCAGTGTTGTAGGTCTGGGCTCCTGAGGGCGGGGTGTCATCGCCGGCCCCATTGAGTAATTGTCTGCAGGCACGAAGCTCCTTCCCGGGCACTGATAACGATGAACGAAGCACCGCCGTGAAAAATGGGCGGCTGGCTGTGATAGAGCGAGCTCATAGACTCTTTGAGTAATGGCCCGGCTGCCCTCACCCTTTGGCGTGCGTTGGTTAACGAGTTGTCGCGTCTGGAAGACCGCTGTGGCGGGTCAACAAACATGTACTTGCAACCGGGCGAGTCGTTTATCCGTGTCAGAGTTCTGCGAAGCTGATATCCGAGCGCGTGAGAAAACTGCGAGTGTCATTAAGGCACACTTTGCATGCGAAGGAAGTACATTCCTAATATAATAGCACAGCGTACCTATTAAAAAGGAATAGTAGAGTCTATTTCGCGCCTATGTATCCAGCATTAGCTCACGAATTATCAACAAACTGTCAAATGAATGACCCGGTAGCATATAGGCCGTACAACAAACATCGGCTCTTCAGTGATGGTAACAGCATTGAGGACGCAACCCATTATGTTAGTGAGAAAGCTGACAGCATTACCAGCGCTGCGTGTACGTCTCTTCCCCCTTCCCCCTGCGATGTTCACTACGCTTCCCACATCTGAGACTGCCGACCACAGTAATACCATCAACACTCAGTTGGAGGAAGGAGGAATAAATTGTCATAACACACGTTTATATAAACAATGCGCTACCTATGAGTCCAATATAAACAATGAGTCCAATGTGAAGGTCAATGTCGTGACTCTCAAATAAGTTACTGCGCAGCTGGCATGAGCTCTCTACCCCTCATTACTCTTTATGGACGAAAACAGGTAGCAATTCCCGAAACAACATGGGTCACTACTTACTTCTTCGTATTTCTTTATTTTTTCCATATTATTTGTTAATAGTAGTTTCATTGTCGCCATGTTTTGTTTTATACCATTTTTTGCCTTTGATTTTACACATCTTGACTTATGCTATCGTATATTTGTTGCCAAATATTATTTGTCCAACGTAGCATTGTTGCAGTAATGGCGAGGATGGTGATAACAACTACAACACAGATGGAGAATTTTTATACCCTTCACTGGAATGCCGTGTGCGAAGAAAACTTTAAGAAAAAAGATGGAAAATACATTGCCAGAAAAATAAAGAAAACCAGAAGCTGTACGAATCGTTATTGACAATACTTTTACATTTAAAACAGACGTTGATAAACATAGTCGAATATGACAAGAGAATTATAATCATTTGGTTGAGTTGTTCCCAGTGATAACCTTTGTGGAAAGTTAACGGAAATAGTGAAAAATCCGGTAACAATCAATGTGGCAATGAAGCTGTATGAGAACAATACATCCAAGGTAAAAATAGGACATAAGTTGACGAAATAATTCGGGACGAATAAAAGCTTACGTCAGGGATGCATATTATCACCCATATTTTTTAAATAGTGTTTTTGAATAATTATGCAGACCTGGCATAGGAAATGTGAAGTAATGTCGGTATGAATAGGCAGGAACAAGCTTTTCACTGTACATTTCGCGGACTGTAAATATGAAAGATGACGATTATGCCATGAGCTACTATACGGCAAGAAACCTTCAGGAAAGATGTCGGAAGGCTGCTCTGAAATATGAATGAGAATAATTGGTTTGGCAGCGCGAAGTGAAAGAATCGAACACTGCTGACAGAAGAAGCACAGATACCAGGCATAGGAAAATTAAATATTCTGGTGTGATTTTCAATAAACAGGAACCAGTAACGATGAGATTAGCATGAAAGAATGATAAAGTACGGACATCTACAACGACAATGACAATCATCAGGGATGTTCCCTGATGATGGCAGCTGCAACGACTGCCGAAACGTTGGAGAAGAAATCCTCCACGTGGCTCAAACCCAGAAGCCTAGAAATTGACGACAACGGCCGCGAAAACCTGCGAACTACTTAGAAAATGAATTTAGTTTTTTACAGCACAGACATGAGAACAGAGGAAAAGGGATTTATAAATCTTTGGCTTGGAGTGTAATGCAACATGTTTCGGGAAGTCTGGGATGTTAACGAGAAGAAAAGAGGGACGTTGTTAGCTGTTTAGATGTTTTCTTGGGGCAGCGTATTTATGGTTTGGGCATATGAACAGAATGAAGAAAGAGTTCCGAATCAGGTGTTATATAGGACACCATCCCATAAGAATAAGGGATCGCTCGGGACACAAATGGCAGGGCGGTGTCGACAAGGTCAAGATGACATGGAGCATGACCATCAAGGATTGCCAATTCAGAGGACACCAGAAAAAAAAGGCGTGGCGACAGCCGTAGAAACCACACACGCATACACACAGAGAGAGAGAGAGAGAGAGAGAGAGAGAGAGAGATAGAGAGAGAGAAAGAGAGAGAGAGGGAGTGTGTGTGATTATTTTATTTTTATATTAAGCGATAGACTCAAGTGAGTTTAATTTCTGTTAAGGTGTAGAGCGCGTCATCTAATAAATATTTACAGCTACAAATATTTACAAATTATAAGTATAAAACAATTATAAATAACATAAAACACTTTTGTGCAATCAAATATATAAACAACCAATTCTTATATATATTATTTTGTCAATACGTTATTGAGAAAACTTTACGTAATTTAATATAGATTTGTTCCTCTTGAACAACTCTCCATATACACTGCTCATATTTCTGAGGCATAAACTGTATGCATATACATTTATAAAGTAGACAGGGGATGGCAGAATATCAAAAAAAGTAATCAACAATTGTAATGATCACTAATACTCCTTCAAAAAATAGGTTTTTGTTTCATTACTGCTGTCCAAGTTTTTCAGATAAGGTGGAAGCTTATTATATGGTTTAATTGCATTAAAATAAGCGCTCTTTTGATACATTCTTAACATGCTTAGGAAAAAGGTGCAAATAACTACTTCCTATAGTATGATGACTATGAATTAATGACTTTGTTTGAATAATGTCTAGGTTTTAGCTCAGGAAAATAAGGGCAGAGAACATAAACTGACATGGCAATGTCTGGGTGTTATAAATAGAGGTTTACAAGAAACCCTATTATTACAATGTGTGCATATGTGCTTCGTAGTGCCTTTGATGAATGAGTACTAGGATTTAGATCCATAGTAATTTTAATAGTTACCTTTTTGGTGGAAGCATACACAACTGGCAGAGAGAATGAACTAAGCTTGGCTTTCAAATGTGTTTAAATAACGCTGAACAACTGTAACATCAATGATGTCTAATGTACTCTTATTTACTGCACCATTATTCAGTGGAGGTGCTACCATATTGCAGTTCTCTTTTGAAGGCGGTCCAATAACGCGCTGACTTCGCGCAATAAATTTAAGGTATTACCACGGAATACGAAGGTAGCAGAGTTATGTGGCAGTTCCTTTGACGCAAGCGCATTTGCTCGCGTATTGGCTGCACGACGTGTCTGATTGCATCTTGCAAGTTAGCCTTGTACTGATTGGCGATTAACGTTCTACCACCTTGCCAGCCAGTTGCGCCAATTTTCTAGTGAGCGTTAATCTAGTTTGTGATACACGGTTGTTTTATATCTCCATTCTTAGGTGTTCTGTGGTAATACGAGTATGACTCTCACGGGTGACTAGCAAGTACGTAATTTAAAAGTTATATCATGTGACATGACATATTAAATCCTTCAAACATTCAGTGATATTTAATTTTCTGGAGACTTATTTTCACTCGTATAAAATCATCTAGTTTATGAATGTCATTACGATAGTGGTTTATGGCTTCCGTCTTTATAAAATTCCAAATAATGTTCAAAGCGTTTGTAAAAAAAAATTATTTTAAAAGAACCTAATGGTTTTTCAACAAAATGAGTTAACGAAAGAATAGCATTTAATAAAATGTTTACATTAGTAAGCCAAACAATGGTAACGCTGGATATTTGATGATCTGTAAAGCACAGTACATAATCTTTAAGATTGTATAGGGATGTGCAGAACACATTACCATCATTACTCTGAGTCACCACTGAACGTCCCATANTACCACCTTGCCAGCCAGTTGCGCCAATTTTCTAGTGAGCGTTAATCTAGTTTGTGATACACGGTTGTTTTATATATACATTCTTAGGTGTTCTGTGGTAATACGAGTATGACTCTCACGGGTGACTAGCAAGTACGTAATTTAAAAGTTATATCATGTGACATGACATATTAAATCCTTCAAACATTCAGTGATATTTAATTTTCTGGAGACTTCTTTTCACTCGTATAAAATCATCTAGTTTATGAATGTCATTACGATAGTGGTTTATGGCTTCCGTCTTTATAAAATTCCAAATAATGTTCAAAGCGTTTGTAAAAAAATTTTATTTTAAAAGAACCTAATGGTTTTTCAACAAAATGAGTTAACGAAAGAATAGCATTTAATAAAATGTTTACATTAGTAAGCCAAACAATGGTAACGCTGGATATTTGATGATCTGTAAAGCACAGTACATAATCTTTAAGATTGTATAGGGATGTGCAGAACACATTACCATCATTACTCTGAGTCACCACTGAACGTCCCATAAAGGTTGACGACAAACAATCTGAACGCCAGTTGAGCTCTTTGTGTGCAGATCCGCTGAGACACATGTTAACGTGTCTGTGGTGCTCTAAGTACTTCGGCGCTTTTAGGAATGGAACACACAAAATGGCTCCTGCCAGTCGGTATCCTTAAAGAATGGCAAGTCCTGGGATTTCCCCTGTAAGACTTCTCTCTTATTATACTCGGAAACAAAAATACAGATTAAAACTTTGCTCTCTTTTACTCACATTTAGAGGATGAATACACGTTGCATAAACATAGGTCTGGAAATGCTCTGTTTCTTTGGTAGAGCTCCCTTGCCACGATTCTTTTTACTTTGGATTGAGCACGATGTAGGAGTTTTTTTCGCATGGAATGCTATAAGATANTTGCATAAACATAGGTCTGGAAATGCTCTGTTTCTTTGGTAGAGCTCCCTTGCCACGATTCTTTTTACTTTGGATTAAGCACGATGTAGGAGTTCTTTCGCATGGAATGCTATAAGAGANAGAGCTCCCTTGCCACGATTCTTTTTACTTTGGATTGAGCACGATGTAGGAGTTTTTTTCGCATGGAATGCTATAAGATATATTGTGTTAAGTTTATTTGAAATGTGGTATAGTGTATTAATCACATGTTAGCTATGACGACATTCAATTAAAACCAACCCAGTCCGCGTGCCATACACTGTAAGCAGAGTTCTGGGAGTGGAGTTCTAACAAGGAAATAAAACTTTTCCGGACCTTTGCTTCATTACCCAAACCACAAGTTCACTTGCTAAACAACCACATTTAGTTCTTCCTGCCCTACTTTTAAAGGAATAAAATTGTATCCCCTTGCTACTTATGCAGATTTCTCGCATGCTTTCTTCGGTTCTCTATGGCCATGCATGCTAAAACGCCATGCTCATATGCCATGGTGGCAGAACTTGTGATGGTTCGTCTTCAGCCACCAGTATGAACTTCGGTTATGAGAACCAGGTTAGTGTAACAGTTTTTTAAACGTCAGAGAAAGTGATATATTGTTACAATTGCCTTGACGTAGCTACTTTCGCGAAGCCTTTGGAGTCAAATTAAATAAAAGACGTAAATTAGATTTTCTGATTTATTTACAGTAATATATAAATGCACAAATACTTCACAGTATACTTTCACAGCCCATTCAAACCAAGTGCACTTAATTGTGTTCATAACAAACATGGAGTTTATTTTTTACTGGTTCTGCAAACTGTGAGGCTCAATGATCAATCATCTTCCCTGTGGTAAGTGATTCAAAAACCGTTATACTGTTCTAGGCTGTGAGTGGTTTGTATTACTAAAGCTGAACACAAAGCTTACAACTGATTGTCTGTAATAATGAAGCAAGGACCGTGTCACCTTACGCAGTGGATGCATATCGTCAATTCACTGTTAATTCCAACTTTTCTGGAGCCGTGGTAAATTTCTGCTTCCCGGATATTCTCCGCCTCATGTAAATAAAGCTTAGAAAATCACACCAGAGGGACAACGCACAGTATTTGTGCGTACTCAGTGTAATACGATTTTGCGTAAGAAATATTTCTTACTATGCATTACCAACACACATATTTTCTCTCTGTATTCGTTCTTATTGGTTACAAATTAAATATTATTATGTATAAATAAAATATAATTAAAAGTTAAATTTAATTAAAAATGTGGTAAATCTATTTCAACACAAGTATAAAACGCTTGAGATACATGACATATTTAGGAAAGAACCAAACACATCATAAACGGGGAGTTTTTTCCTTTAAAGATTTGGTTTAAAAAGTGTGAAGATACAGCGAATAGACTGTAGAAGAAATTCTCATTTGCAACACCTGAAACCATAAATCAATGCGCGCCTAAAGGTGTTGCTATATGTACATCTGTTCTGAGTGCAAAGGCGAATACTAATTGCCACAATATCAAATATCGTACAAAATTAAAATAAGTTGAAATAAGTTTTAGTATTCTATAAGTGGCTGGTACGCTAACGTTTATTAATTTGCCGGTAATTGTTGTTATATAACATTCGGTTTTAGCGTGAATAAAAACAGTTTTAATATTTAAGCGAGATCGATCATGGCTTGCTCCTCTGTATTGGCTATTCACGGTAAAGTGAGCACTTTTGAAAGTCCTCTCATTTGGAACAATAGTCAACAAATATATTTTATTTTAACTTAAACGTTAACTTCCAAGTACGATAGAATATGCACACTGTGTTTATTACTTACATGGCAATATTTAATTAATAAAGGAGGTTAAAGGATAAAAATGGCTGAAAGGGAAAAGTTACTAGGGCCTCAAAAGTGCTCACTTTACCGTGAACACAGCGTTTATAAACCGTAATACACTAAATATAAGCGCCCGTAGCTATAATTGCGATTAAATTAATAGCAAAATCGGAATTGTGTATGATTCTGCACTACAACGAAGGAATGAGTAACATTTATTTGGTAAATTGTGCGCTTCAATTGTGGTTTTGCAAAGCTGCTTCTCGTAAAGAAAATTAATTTTTCGAATGTTCTTAAAGATTGTGCATGAAAGTATTAATGAAGGCTGCAGTTCCAACTGTTGGTTAAAATTGCTAGAATTTTTACTGAAATGATTGTTTAAACTGTCCGCTCAATTTAATTTCGAACAACCCTGGCCGCCCAGGAGAATTATCTGAAAAGTCATTTTCGTAGAGAGAACGAAGCCATTAAGAAGGAAGAAACTGTGTGTGTGTGTGAGACAGAAATAGAGAGAGAAAGATGATAGTTAGGTGAAAGTGAGTGGAAAAGAGGAGCTAACTTGAATGGGGGAACAGATTTGACTGCTATTTATCTTGCGTTAAGAAGCAGTACTTAGTTGGCTCTTAAAGCCTCTTCAGGAAACCTGAGGTAATTCTAATGAAGAAGAACTGAGAATTGAAGGATGGCAAACGGAGATTCGCTCGGCTACGAAGCTCATTACACTGCAATTTGTGCGTATTCTTTAAATTTTTTCCCCACTTGAGCTAGAGGTACACCTCCTAAAGGTTGGCGTCACTTTTATTTTATGGTAGATGAAATATAATTTCGGTTAATGCTACAGTGGTACAACAAGCGCATATGTATCTAGGAATCGCAGTGAACAAAAATATCTGAACATGTAACCTTACCATAGCCACATCTTAATGCAAAACTTTGACACATAGCAACCGATTTTCAAAATCAGTTTAATACACGTCTGAATTTAAATCAAAATTTGATGTAAGTGAAACAATAGCCATGGTCATAACAAAAAAATTAATAAAAGGAAAACCTTCCTCGTTTTAGTATTGCTACATAATACACCGGTCATACTGTTTTGCTTATCCCAATATTGTGTTTGTATCGTTCCTGGAGGAATGGACCACATGTGTGTTAAAAACTGAATAAAAAATGATATTGTATAGGTCTTATTAACGTTCCTGTTTTCATGCTCGAAGGCTTATCAGGGGATGGCTTACAAACTAACTTACGAAATAACTTAAATTAACACCTGCTTTACCAGGAATTCGGACCCAGAACCTCCCGCGCCCCAGACCGGCGGCGCACCAAACGACTGCACCACGGGAGGTCAGCAAAAAATTTTTTTTTAATAAAGCGAAACAACTACATTATAAGTGCATTGTGTACACTAAGATAAAACAGACAAAATATGTTTTCGTAATGACTATCGAAGTAGATGAAAAGTGACGTTAAAGACTGTTCACGGTTAACTGAGCACTTTCGAAATCAACCTTAAAAAAATGTCACTGCCCCTACCTACATATATTTTAATGGTCACACTGAATGGTAAACGCACAGTAAAGTTTGACGCATTCTGCGTCCCTATATTTTATTCGTCAGAACATACGCTCTGGTGAAGCTCGCAGGCGGACGACCGCAATAAGGATTAAGGGTTTGGCGGATGTGATGGGAGAATGGCGCCAGGACGGCCCGGCGGAACGACCACGTGCGGAGGAAGGCGGATGCAGCTGCATCTCGCAGCTGCCAGGGATGCGGAGCCCACACCAGTGGCGGCGCCTGTTCCAGGCTAGCTACCGCCATAAACATTGAGAGCTTTTGGCGGGCGTGCTGGGATAATAACGACACGATATCCGGAGGCATAAGAACAACACGTGCGCCGAACCAAAGAGGCCACCCAAGAGTTCCCGCACGTGCAGAACGGAACAATAAACTTCCATACCAGAGTCGAGGGGCGACGCCGGACCCAAGTGCGGATAGCTAGTGCACCGAACACGTGTTTACGACCAGGGGACCCACCAAGTAGCACGTGCAGGGCGAAGCACTAAAACTTCTAGACCAGAACCGAGGGACAACGCCGCCCACGTGTTTTACGACTCAGGGGGACGCGGCGGCCGCACCGGACACATGCAGAGATGGTGCAAGTTGAATATGGTGATCGAGCCTACAAAACCACGAGGAGGAGGATCGAGCAATCAGTCAGTCGGAGGACCTGAAGCGAGGCGTCCGGGTCGGAGCCGGATGAAACGAGTGCAAGGATCGATCAGTCAGTCAGACGTCGTCGAGCGAGCAGTGCGGAGAGAGCTGGGAGTTCAAGAGGGCGTCGAGACGCCGACGCCGAACGGGAGGAAGTGTCGCAGCCTAGATGTTCCAGTCTACCTACCGAGAGATGAAGCAGTCCCGAGATCGCCGTCTGAGAGAAGACCAGCGCCGCAAGTCAGATAAGTAGAGTTCTACACCAAGTGTGAAGAATCTTGCCCCCCACGACGCAAAATCGTCGCATCAAGCCATACGTAGCCTACATAGAAAGAGGGGAGGGGAGAGATGTCTCGTGAGTTCATGTACCAGTTAACCTGTTAAGCAACAATAAAACTCGATTATGTGAACTCGCAAAGGAAGTGTATTGATTTGGTAAATTAGCACTAGGGACAATAATGTTGACATATTCCTACGCCCTAACACAGAGGGCCAGCATCAATTGCTAGCGCCTTACACAGAGAGCAGATTCAATACCTACTTATAAACCACAGCATTGGGCAGGTATCATGACAGACCCATGGACAAAGTGATCAGATCCCCTCCCAATGTTAGTTTTACAATGCTCATACAGGTATATCTTAAGACGGGTTTTTAAATGTGCTCAGTTTACTATGAACAACGTATACCAAATTGCAATATTCGTTGAGTATGGCGAAAGGTCTCTGGTGTCAATGCGGAAAGGACCTCGACGAACGCGGAGGCACATTTGAACACAGCGGGGCATGCTCTACGATAGATTATCCAGGTTCTCTTGTACATGTTGTACTACTCCTCACTGGCAGCACGCATGACTTTGTGAACCGTTTCTGAGGGGGTTCGCACAGTTGTCTGTCTGTTTTCAGAAAGACTCATACGTTTTATATGGAACTAAATTAAGGAGAAAATGAAGACGAATTTTTCACTCCTCGAAGCACTGGTTTAAATTGTGAGAATAGCAAAGGTATGTCTATTTGCGGTTCCTTCACACTTTATGAATTATACATTTGAAAAATCACACCATTCATGACGTGCTTGGTTATTTCTTAAATATGTAATATATCACATGTGTTTTATACTTCTCTTATCGAAAAATTTACCTTATTTTTGGATAAATTGAAACTTTTGATTGCATTTATTCAATAAATTATAATATTTACTTTATATGGATAAAACAGGGATAAAATATGTGTGTCGGTAACACCTAGTAAGAAATAGTTCTTATGCATAATATCATTACACTGAATGCGCACGAATGCGATGCATTACCCTTTTGGCATATTTTTCTAGAATCGGTTAAACTTTGTTTGCTTGAGGCGGAGGAATATATTGGAAGAAGAACTTTAGCAGGACTTCAGAAAAGTTGGTAGTAACCGCGAATTGACTATAAGTCACTGTCGCCCTTCACTAACGCACTCTGCAAAACAAATAACAATGGGTTGGGCATTCATAGTGCTCTTGAAATGGATAAGGAGAGTGTGGTGACCTACTAGTCCAGCACAAAACATAGAGGACCCGCCGAACTGTTTATGAAGTTCAGCGGCGCAGTCTTCATTTAAACGCTTGCTATTTCCTCTCTATATTCGGACAGAGTTGTCATCAGGCTGCAGCAGCTGTTGTCTTGTGTGGTTGGCCACCTTAGCGTTGATTTTCCACTGGATGTGCGTCCCTGTTCTTCGAAAACGTCACTATGATTCACATAGTCAGTGTTGGCTACTTTGTATTTTTAAAATTTTTTCTCCAATTAGATTACAATTTCGATGTGATCTTTCGATAAGAGAGCTTACCAGGTCATTTTGATGCACATGCCAAGAACGTGTGACTGAGGGTCAGTCCAGTGGTCTGCAGAACTACAGCTCTTTTGGTACCTGACGTTATCCAGTACCACAAACGTCCTCGGTGGCCTACATAGGAGTGTTTGTTGGTGTCTAGAATTTTTCAGAGAACGTCAATGGCAAAATAGTTTCGGCGGGTTTCGGCCTTAAGAAACGTGGCGAACTAAATCAGTATATTTTCCCGATTTTCGTCATAAGTTGTTTTTCAAAGGATTTATCGAAATTTTTGGCACGGCAAGATATAAATAATAATTTAGAACACTTTCTTACATTATTAGATACTCTCTGACTTTATTATTCTCAGAGTACCGATTGAAGATTTCTTATCTTTATTCTTTATCTTCTTCCATCAGTGTTCTGAAAATAATAGCAACAGGGCATATCTAACAATGTAAGAAGGTATTATAAAATAGAATTTATGTCTTGAATTGCCAAATACTCTGAAAAACAATTTGTGGCGAAAATGAGATAAATGGTAAGCTTTCGTGCAACATTCCACGCAATCTTCTCCCAATATACAAAATTTATTTTGACCAGTGTAGTTTCTTGCGTGTCCTTGAACTCTCTTGCCTGGCAATATGACGAAGAGCAGTTTCACTGTTTTTAAAACGTAACATTTTATATGGGCACTGCTCAAGCCGTTATTTGGTTATAAGTATGGTGTTTATCTTTTGAATTTTGCCACTTTTCTCATACGGTAATCTACAGAATTATGTCCGTAAACTTTAAGCTAACAAGAGTTACCTATATTATTTCGTGAGTTCAAAATTCCTTCGTGTGTTCGTTCGTAGGTCGTTGTTGATTCCTACCTTACTGTTCAGCTGCGATTTGGCACTGTATTCTGCAATTTGCCTGTTTTACTGACGTGCGTAATATTCATGTTTTAGTTCGTCGCGCTGGAAACTTATTGCTTATTATTTACTATTTTTCTCGGAAGAAAATGTAATTTGCTATCTTGCGAAACAAAAACTATGGGTTTGTATCCTGAGAATAGAGTAGAGGTTATTTTAAAAACGTTATATTAGATTATAGTCTCTCTCGTATCTGGACAATGTAAAACAATTCAATGTCACTTTTGTTCAAAATTGTCGCATCACCATTTAGTTAGAACTATCTCATATACATATAGTGTTATTAAAAATTCCAAGAAACAAGCTTACGTAAATTCTTTGTAAGAAATAATAGTATCAATAATAACATACGTTGATATTTTATTATAATAGAATCGATGAAAAATTATAGACTGTCATTATTACATGTCTGAAGGAACAAAATGTCGCATAAGTAAGGTGAAAATTGTTTCGTATACGAGATGTATCAGTAGTTCGTGCTCACTGCCTTTCTCCAATACAGTTTTTTAAGAATTTATTTGGTAATAAGGTTATTGACTCTTACAATTTTTACCATTAGAATTTGTTAAATTTTTTTTTATCTTACGACAATGTTAAGTTCGTAATACAATAAAACTTAATGGTTAGTTTTGATCAAAATACATAATTATAGAACAAGCACATCGATAGCAACCGGTTAAGTGAATGTAGACAGTTGCGTCTACAAATTTGACTAGATCGGGTCATATTTTCACATATTTGAGCTATGTTTCAAGAGATACTTATATTAGCAGAACTTTTTTTTTTTTTTCGTAATAAGACAATTTTTTAAGAAAGTAATACTTTGTGTGGTTGTCATCTTCATAAATTTAAATTTAAATTTTCTTAAGCAAATTTAATTTACAATTTGTCCAGATTAACGTTGCAAATTTGGAGTGTGCCGAATTTGGTTACAGTTTTTATAACTACGGCTAAAATTGCCAGAAATAGTTTTAAGCAATTATCGCACAGAAATGAAAAGGAAATATTTGTTATAAAAATATTTTTACCAGGCAATATTTTTTCGAATTACCGTAAACTGTGCCAGTTAAAACTGTAGCATTAACAAACTTAAACAATTTTTTTTCAATGCAAAATATAAAAAATTCTTAAGCATATAATTTTTTGTAAGTCAACTGAATCACAGTCGTTTAATGATGAATGTAATCTTGATACATGTGTATCACATAATAAGTAATTATAAAAATATTCCAAATATAAAACAATGTATTTTCCTTTGAAGAGAAGTGCTAAAAATAGTTTATTATATGCGAAGAAATATAAGTGACTTGACAGACGATGATTTGCTTACAGAGCCTACTTAATTTCAATTGCGGGGAATAGTGCTGTTTTTTAATTAAAATAACATTCTGAAAACTCTATAGTAAAAATAGTAAAGTGAAATGATATCGTCCAAAGCTGCAATGAAAAATAATTGGGAAATCCAGCTACAGTGAAAATGTCTGGTATTATTCGTTTGTGGTTCCTGCCTTAGTACCAGAAGCCGCCCACTTGTTCATCATAGAATTTAAATGTCATCCATGTAATAAATTCATCTCTTAACTTCAACTTATCGTGATTTTTACAACTACAAACTGTAACATAGAGAAATGAAATATTTTACAAGAGCTTTGAATAGTAATGCAAATTGTTGTCTAGTACCTAGGTAAGAAACTATTACCTGACTTTGGATTTAGATGGATTTCTGCCGTATTGTTTCCCCAATAAACACGCAAGATTAATCGAACTTGCTCGCAAGGAATTTGGTTAATATTTGCCAACGCTTCAGCCCACTTGTCACAGTAGGCTGACACCAATGCCTGCGATCAGATGACAATTATTCATTTATTGTTCTACAACGAAAATTTTTTGGATGTAACAAATGCTTATGAATGCGGGAATAATCAAAGCTTACACATATGATAATCAATTATCACACAAATGAAACAACGGAAGATGGCTGTTGCTGGACCCCACTGGCAGAAGTTTATTATATAAATGCAGTATGCCAACAGTTCTCAATATCTTTACCTACAGAAAGGTTTTGTCTATATTGGTGTTTATTTATTTCTTTTTAGTAACGTTCGCTTAACAAATTCAGTTTTATTTATTTTACAGTATGGCACAATGGCATGGTCACTCATACTTGAAGAATAAAGGGACCCTATGCTTCCCCATATAAAGTTTAGTTTGGTATTTTATTTTACATTAACCGCCATCACTTGAAATGTGCTGCAATTCGTACTAAATTTTCTTCACGCCTAATATATTTAAATATACCTGTAAATTACACATAATTTGTAAAGAAAATAATTTTAATACAGAGCAGGGATACTTATACTCAGATTGGAATTCTACCCTTTTCGCCAGGTCGCTTCGCAACTAAGCGTAGATATTGCCGATTTTATGCTAAGGGGTTAAGGATGTTCATCTCGACATGCTGATATAGAGTCAAGGAATATAAAAACATTACCGGCGTCAAACACACGGCTTGAAAATTAATTTTTATCTCTGGCGACGGGAACGTAACCTCGGGCGCAAGCATAGCATAATCCTATCAGCTCCAGTTCATAAAAATAAACGCTAAGTTGACACCCACGGAAAATATTTCTTAGGGCCGGCCGGTCGGCAAAAACCTCTCGGGAGCTGTGTTTGCCGAACTTATTACTTTTTATTTCCCAGGAAGCATCCGGAACGTGTGTGCGCTGCGCAAATGTAAATAACTTTTAATAGCAGAGATCGAGAGGTCGCGAGGGGGTAGGTTTTTTTTAAAGCCCGTCAATTATTATTCATGACCGCCCGATCCGACTTCCCGACCTGCTAAATTCCCGCCGGAGGTCGAGTCAATATTTGACCAATTCCACTTCGTATTCATAGTATATGGGGTCACCTCCCCCTCCTTCTCTTCAACCACCCACAGCACCTAATAATAACGCCAACGTATTTTTTTTCTAGGCCACCGCCCTCTTGGCACTGGGTACTCGATCGTAACAGGGGAACAGGGATGAAAAAAAAAAAGTGTATTGAGCGTTGGAGGAGAGGAAATTAGATTTTAAAATCCATTGTGCAAACCGAGGCATGCCTGCTCAGCAGTGATGATCTGACAAACAAGGGCGTGTTATTAGTTCGGGGCGCCATATTTACACTGCGCGGAGCGCGTAGAGCCCGGAGTAGGGTCCATGGAGAGGCAGAGGCGGGCGGGCGGGCCGGCCCACGTACGGGCGACCCCGGCCATTGTTGCACATTTCACATCGCTAGGCAAACAATTGACGGCAGATTAGCGGTCTGACGGCGCCCCGGGGTTCGTGGTCCTGGAGTGGAGGGGGCAGCGCGGAGTAAATAATCCGGGTAAACACGGGCAACGTTTGTGTTTTTTGCGGGACCCCCCTCTCCTACAACCAAGCGAGGCAGCGTGGCTATGACGGGGCGAGCTGTGGGCGGGGGGTCACGTGGTTCCGGCAGCAAAAAGAGCGAACAGCGCGAGGGAGGGTTGGGAGGTGGCGCTGGAAATGCTTCATTTGTGGAATAGCTTGTGCAGGGATGCCCGGGACAGTCATATCTACCCCTTGCCCCTCCAACACCATTTCACAAACCCACCACGAGGAGAGGAGACGCCGTTGTTAAACATGTTAGCTCGGTGATTAAGTCCCGCAATGGCAGCGCACGAGGTGTGAAGCCGCGCCTAAATTACCTTAACGCCCCCTTTTCACAACCAAGCAACCTACAACCCCCCCCCTTAACCTCATTACGTGATCGGCGATGAACACTTCTAGCACCTCGCGTTTCGGTTTGTGTGGACAGCAATTACGGATCAGTTTGAAGCTCTTACGTCCGGTTTTGCTGTGTGTGTTAGTCTGCGGGAATAAGTTTGCGTACGGTGTCCCAGTAATTGGGATCATAACGGCACACAACTGCTCAAAAGGCCAGTGGAATGATGTTCCAGTTAACTCTAAACTGTACTGTCTGTGCCTATCAGCCTTCTTCGCATGTCTCACCTTCGTTTACACAATTCTGAAACTCCAGTATTTTAAAAAAGATAATTTTTGCTAGAAGGAAAGTAAATAACGTTTGTTAATACTTTGTAGCCAACACGATTGCCCTTCAGATTAAACAGAAATTTGTAAGTTTTACATTGTCTTCAATTTCGGGCAGGAGTGTGGTATTTTGGCTAGGAAGACCATAAAAAAGGCATAGTTAAGCAAACACCTTCACGAAGCGCTAGGACATTTGGCTGCAGATCTCGCACCTCGATAATACACACCAAACTAGAGTTTTTCTATACGCTGGTTTTCAATGCAAAGAAACTAAATAAATATAAGATATCATATAAAGATAAAAAAATTAAGTTTGATGTCAGTAGTATGATTTTGTAGGTTTGAGAACAATGGGTACTGGGTGAGGCATAAAGGCCTACCCACAATTTTAAGCCGCCATCTTAGATGACATTGAACTTTAAAGTCTGCCAACTTGTTTTGAGTCCACCATTTTGTTTTTGAGTCGGTTATTTTGTTGTTGAGTATACTATTTGGTTTTTCAGTCCACTATATGGTCCGCCATCTTGTTTTCACCATTTGTCATCTTGTTTTCACCTTTCGCCATCTTGTTTTTGCTGTCTACCATCTTGTTTCTGCTTTCCACCATCATGTACAACATCTTATTTCCACTTGTCGTTTATTTACATCGCTGTTGCTAGGGGCACAACAGGCCACCATATTGTTTCGTCTGCTGCCATCATGGTTCTCATATCGTCTGCTTGGTGGTGTTAGTATCGGTCACCATCTTGGAAGTTTCTCTCATTACCCACCAGGGATGCCATCTTCATTCCCACACTGTCTGCTAGGCAGTGCTAGTATCGCCTGATGTCGCCATCGGCTGCTAGGAGTGCTGGTGTCGGCTGGTGGCTAAGGGCGATGTTCCATATGTGCTGTATGCAGATACTCGCCTCTATTGACATGATATGATTTAATACAGTATAAAAAGCTGTGGAGGCGAGGAGCGGAAAATTGGCGGACCTTGGATTGGTAGACAGATGTCCTAGTCGACTGAACCACCAGGACATAGGTACCAGTACATGTCTAAATTATATATACATATGTATATCCATTGTATCAGGGCAGGTTTAAATGTGATACATATAAATGTGTAAGTATAAAGATAAATATTTTTTCTAAAAAATTTATATAGTCCTGATGAGGGTATGTCTATTCAATAAATAATATTATGTATGAAATAATTAAAAGTGCTATGACAACTTGTGCGACTGATGATTGTATATAGAAAATAAATGTGTTCCTTTGGGCATGAGTTCGAGACGTACATGTTAGAATAGATCTCGGGTGAGGCCCAGAGGCCTAGCCGCCAACTTGGGTCCACCATCTCTATTCAAGAAATAATATTATGTGCGCAATAATTAAAAGTGTTATGACAACTTGTGCGATTGATGACTGTATATGGAAAATAAATTTGTTCCTTAAGGCATGAGTTCGAGAGATACATGTTAAAATGGGCCCTGGGTGTGGCCCAGAGGCCTAGCCGCCATCTTGGATGACCTTGCTTTCGAGTACTTTTCTAGGCGTAGTTATACTTGTGCATATAAATAATAAGTAAATCAATTTTTTGTTTCTGTCTATAGCATAGCAAATGATAAGTACCTTCCACACCTACATTAAAAGTGTGTGTGTGTGCTACATGCTGTGGTCGGCAGTACTGTTAGCTTTCTATATTTCAGTCTCGACAACAACACATTCCAACTATGGCAGCGTGACACATTTACCACAGACCAGGAAGTCTGAGCAAGTGCTTACCTACACACTGCTGAATACCGTTAGACCACTTCCATTTCTGTCGCAACAACATATTCCAATGCCACATTTACCACAAACCAAGATGTTGGTGGGCAGCCATGAGTAGGCAATAATCTTAGAAATAAAATATTTGTAGTGTGAAAAAAAATTAAAAAAAATTTTTGTTTGTACAGAATAATACATTTATCTTGTAGTAAGTTTTTCACAAAATAGTCTTCTGTCCGCTCACCAATTCTGGACTGCTGTGCATGATATGTTTTTATCATATTCTTATGTCTAAAAAATTACATAATTGTTTATCTGTGATGAACTTCTTCGGGTGGACGTCTCCACATTGATTGATGTTCTCACCTTTACTGTACACATGCACTTGGTCCCTTGCACGAGGCCTAAAACCAATCTCAAGCATACAATTTTCCTGGATGTTGGAACCGGGAATACATGATATACACTTTCAGAGGCACAATGGAGATTTATGTTGACCTGTATATATATAATTTAAAATAAATTATTATGAAATAATATAATTTTCACTTTTTAAACTTTTTCTAGTTACCTCTTGAAGTACATATAACGTAGGTAGTTTACAACGTGGTTAACATGAGAAACCATAACACCTAAAAAATTAAGTGGACAAAGGAATGCACAGAAATATGACATCCAAAGAATATGAATACAGATGGATAGATAGAGTAAGAGCGAAGTACAGCACAGTGTATAAGATAATGGTAAAATCGACTCCGCCTCCAATGGTTAGTGTGTGCATGACATGACCACCTTTTCACCTTTACAACTCCATAAAGGAAAAGCATTGGAAACCCCAAAGGAATGACCATAATCTTCGGGTCGGAGGCTCTAGATAGACGCCAAATCCTAAATGAAATTATTATAGTGGAATAGCGACCACATCACATGCGATCATAAAGACTGAGTAACAAGGTCTCACAAAGTCCCTTAATAAAATTTTCTATTCGATGGCGTATAGCTTCAGTAATGCATTCATATTTTTCCAAATGAATAATAGTTTATATTTGTTGCGGGGAGGAGGGAAGTGGAAGTGCTTCTGCACTGACTAAACCCAGTGAAAGGAACTACTATTTTGCATCCCATCCCCATTAACCCTCCTTGAGGAAAGGCACATTGTTTATAACACACCAATCATAAAAATAGTAAAATTATGCTGAGGATTGATGGGGGAATGGAAGCGCTTCAGTTTTCAACACATAGCTGAGGAGAGGAACTGTAATTTGCATTCCATCGACATTCACCCACCCCCTACCCACATATTCCTCTAAAAAACCAATATAAACATCACATTTGTTTATCACACCGATGACTCGACATAACCATATGGCACTGTTTGTATTCCATCTTCTGAAATTATTCTCTTGTCGTCCATCCACGAGAGTGCCAATTTATTCATGCACTGAGTGAATACATCGTGATGGTATGGCCTGATGTTATTAAAATTTACCCGTACAAATTGCTGGTGAAAGAAAACTCTTGTATAGTCTTCAAAACTTATTTTGTTCGTCAGACTACTTTTATTAATACCCTTAGTCCTCTTGGTGATTTTTCCACTGCACTTGTAAGCATACATCTTGGCACGCAATCCCACAAACTCGCTCAATTCTTTCCCACCACACTAATCCTTAAATGTTCCCACCACTTTACCATTGGTTGGAGAGTAGCATGGATGAGTTGGGAGGTATGCACTCGTGTCGAACTCTGCTATGATGCTAGAATCGTCGGTAATGCCCATGTAAAAGTCTAATGTACGAATCTCATAGATAAATAAGTCATCTGTATATGCTAGTTGAATGTCTTCTCCATACTTTACTTTCATGATATCACAGTGGAATATGTACATTAAGGTTTACGATAGGTCCAGTACAGCAAAGCCAGCGTATATTGGTTTATCAACTAGGATTTTTTCAGTCTCCAGTTTTACCAAATTCAGATTTTCTGTGTATATTGTGCAGAACTTAAATGTTGGCTTTGCTATCAGTTTTTTATTCTATGTTCTGTACATGCCAGCTTCATATTTTGTCTATTCCATTTGTTCTCCATTAACTCTCCAAATGTAGCATTGTTCATGAGTTTGAAGTCTTCCTTGAAATCATTTCCTGCCAATTTTTTATTTTCTGTATTCAGTTAAAAATATGGTTTCAACCAAGCCCTCTGTTCAAATTGTAGTACCCAATGTATTTTGGTCAACTTCAGTCCAAGACATAGTGTTTATTTTATGTTCCTGTAATGGATTATATAGTTTTTTGCGTATTTTAAAGTTGTCATCAGCTTTGTCTGTCTTGATATGGGGCGCTGGAAANGGCACTCATTCACTGGTAGAAATGGTAAGTCCTTGTGCTCATCATAAAGTTCGACAGGATACTCCACATCTACCTCCAGTATATAGCCTATATCAGCACTGCCAGGCACAGCCATCACATCGATGTCTCTACCCACCCACTGAAAATCACGTATGGGAGGAGCAGAGACATGACCCACCCATACAAATTATTAGCATCTACATACTGGAGGTAGACCGGTTGCTTTGTAGCATCATATGTTTCAGACAAGTATTTGTTGTTTGCCATGCGGTAGCGCTTGATGCATTGAGCCACCCCCTTAATTCCTTTTTTAATAAATAAATACTTATCATAATCTGTGAGAAGTTCCAAATTTACTTTAGTGTATTTGAGCATTGCGTCAAAAGAGAAGCCTGGGGCACTCACATAGCTAATGTAATCTAAGCCGTAGGTAGTTAGACACAACTCCCGGAAATTTTCAAAAATGTCAGTGCGCAGTAGGACGTCTGTCATCGGGTAGACCTTAGAATAGTCATTCAGTGTTTCACAGCGAAATGCCTCCCATACTTTCTTCGCATGTTGGTACTCTTCCTCCGTAATGTGTGTGCCTGTCAGCTTATTATAAACATTTTCTTTGGATGGTAGCTGCAGGTAATCAAATTTCTCAGGACAATCAACATGGTCGTATGGGAAAACTCCATTTCTCGTTACGAGCTCCATTTTATCAGGTCTAAAGAATTTAGATGTACAATAAAACTTATTAGCAGGTAAAGGTTTTTAGCGAGGATGGCAAGACTTGCAGTCATAAAACGAAATGTATCTATAAACTGTACGGAGGATCTGTCTCCTAACGATTTGGAAAATGTGATTAATTTTTCTTCGGTGTGTGGGATAATAAATATTTATTTTTCATTGTAGCCTAACTGTTTTAAAATAATATGTTCGTCATAGAAAATATAATGAAATAGAACTGGCAACTTTTTCGGACGACTGTGAAGCTTGTTACATTTATTACAGGCAGGTCCAATGCAGTTTCCTGTGAAGTGGTCATGATCATGAACTTTTATAGTTTTCTCTGTAAATCTCTGGGAGCAGTAGTGGCAATTGTCAGCAGACAAATGACGCAAGAGTTGCAGGTTTTCTAGAGGTTTCATGGATTCACTTGCCTCATATATATTCCTTACTTTATTAACGATGTCAATTATGGCTTCAATAAAATTCTTCTCGACATATGCACCACTGTACATCTGTGGTCCCACAGGTAGACTTGTTGTTTTCACAGCTGGAATCACATCATTATTAACATGTACATTTAAACAATAACTGTATGCTTAATGTTTCTGATAGCTATAGGCATAAGTTGCTTTCGGGCCTGGCTCAAATGTGCGTATAGGCTTTAACATTGCTTCAAAATTGGCATTTATGGCGATGGGTAGCTTGTCTGAGTTTTGACAATTTTTAATCTGTAACATAGGTCGTCATCCATTTTGTTCCTGATGAGGCATCTCTACTTTGATTGGAGCATGTAGGTTACAATACTTTTTATGTTCAGCTAGTGTCTCTTTCCCTGTTTTGCCAGTTACTCGTGGCTGATCATAATGATAGTATGCAAAACATCGTTTACATATGAACACTTCAGTTTCATGAGCTGTCACCTGGGAACATACAAATCTCGAAAAAAAATTATGAATGTGTAATGGTTGTGTTATTCATTGGAGGAGTAGGAGAACAAAATGTTCTTCTGCCTCTTCTTTTGTCGTCTTTACTGGCAGCACCTTCTGTTCACCGTTTAATGCATGAATATTAATAGAGACTCCAGGATTATTTCTCACAAAAATGCTTATTTGGTTTAGAGGTGTGGGAAATCAATACCTGTGAAATTAAATTTAGACTCAAGATCCCACGATGTGAATTGTGCCCTTCCACATATCGTGTCAGGACCGCCCACATGAAGCACATATGATCCTGGTTCTGAGGATTAATGATGGCTTCCCTGGCCTTGATGCTTGTTGGCAATTCGATATAGCTGAAGGGATGAAGGGGATCCAGTTTATTAATTCGCAGCTGAATGCGACGTTGTCAATGTCCAACCAGAGCCGCGGCCCAAATAGTCCTCTTCCTCCTGACATATATTTTACAAGCTACCTGTCACAGCATCGTCGATGTCATAAATATTATAAATATGTAATTTTTTTTGTTTTGAATGGACGCTAATCCTTCTCTTCCTCGTATGGTTCAGGCTTTCCATAATCACATTCTAAAAAGCGATTAAATTTTAATGCCGCATGTTTTTGTACTTCACATGTTAGTTTACCACTAATGTTTTGCTTGACCTCAGTTAAGCATGTTCATGTCTTTCGCCTGGTCTGTAATGTACTCTGCAACAAAGTTCCGAACAGTGCCCCTGAAAGCAGTCTCTACTTGGACAAACCCATAACCATCGACCTCCTCCTCTAAAGTTCAAGCATCAGTTCGAGGCATGACTGGAACTGCTGGTGTGAGATGTAGAGGGACAAACGGTACATTCACACGAGCTTTCCTCGCCAGTGGTGGGACAGACACTTGGCGACGTGCACCTTCAGTGTGTCTGCGCTCGAAAATGTCGAGTTGCATAGCCCACATGAAAAGGTTGGCTTCGTTGGGTTTAATCCAGAACTTGTTGTGTGTCATCGTGCATCACCCAAGTGATTAAATTGCTTATTACAGAACGTGCAGTGAGTGGTTGATACCTGCCTAACGATACCTGTGCAGCTACGCAAGTGTCTGGACGTGTTTTCCTTGCGGGCGATTGTCACACCGCACCTATCGCACATCTGGTGTACGTCCTTGTAGGGGTTGTGGGGACACTGTCTCTCGTGCCGCTTTCCGCTCGAATAGTCGGTAAACGGCACACTACAAAACCCACACGAGAAAAACCTCGGAGGTGGCGTCGGTAGTACTNTCCGCTCGAATAGTCGGTAAACGGCACACTACAAAACCCACACGAGAAAAACCTCGGAGGTGGCGTCGGTAGTACTTCAGAGACAGCATTAGGCGAAGGAAGGAAAGAGATGAAAGAAACTGCTGGGACTCTACCGGCCATAATGCTGCGACAAGATCAGCAAGCTGCAACACACGAGTACGAAACATGGTTAGCAATACTGACACACGTCTTAATGGCGGGAGGGGAGGGAAAAAATATATATTGTTGACTAGGTAGTGGTAGGTAATAAAAAAACATGAGTGCGTGTACTTATGCACGCACATTAGAAGTTATACTTCTTTGGCGTGACTAAAACCAAACTTTATTACATATGCAAATAATTTATGTAAGTNACGCACATTAGAAGTTATACTTCTTTGGCGTGACTAAAACCAAACTTTATTACATATGCAAATAATTTATGTAAGTAGGAAAAATATAAAATGACAGAATAAATATATTAAATACAATTAATAAAGATTTGATTAAAAAACATTATTAAATACTTACAAAAATTATCCTCAAATACTTGAAAACACTTTCATTTAAAATAATATGTTAAAAACAGTGATTGTTTAAAAAGTGCCGTCAATGTAAGTAAAATTAATAAATAAAATATATATTCACAATGAATTACTAATATAAATGAAATGTTTTTCAATTAGTTTATTACATGAACTGATTTTATGTAGGTTTTAAATATAACCACATGCTATGTTGTGCACCTTGCGTTTGTATATAGCTAAACGATACGCGCATGCGCGTTGGGCCACACCTCTACCACGTTCACTGTCGAATTTCGTTACACTGTGCGCGCGCAACTTCCGTTGCACACTAAACTTTTACCCCCAACGCGCCAAAAGAAGTATAACTTCAAAAATAACTTTTTAAACCGTCATGTACGTACCGTAAGAAGAAGGAAGAAATATGGTATACTCTGCTAACAACAAATGGCTATGTTGCTAACTTTCTTCAGACAACTCCACGAATTTGGTTTGGAGAAGGGGGCGATGAACGTGCAATCGCTAAGGATATCTCCTGGACAAACGTAACCACAAATAATTAATTTCCAAATATTATACATTAAGGGTAATTATCACTGATCTCATTCTTCCAACTGAATACTCACTGCGTACTGTGACGCGAGGATACACTGGGTTTTCCTTGCCTCTGAGAAATAGCAGCAAGACGACAGACGGGCAACTCCGGGATTTGTTGGAGACCTGCGACTGCTGCCTACTATAACTTTTAAGCACACAGGAAGTATTCTCGTTAAAAAAATACATATTTACATAACTATATTTATGATTAATTAGAAATTCTGGTGCTAGTGTGACACTTACCTCAAAGAAAGATGAAACGCAAGGCAAAGGCTGATAACCCTGGCGTGGTTAGAGCCGGTTGTCAAGACACACACGATTTGATTGTGGGGCTGACGTGCCGACCTTGACGAACCTTAGGATCGAATACGAACTGTTCGTAACAAGTTTACAAAATATATTATTTTAATATATACTATTATAAGTCATTATTACGAAATGCATGTGTGTAGCCAAGACAAACTATTGATAGTAGAATGCTTACAAAAAAAATGTCCTTATTACGTTATGTCTGTGTAGCCAAGCAGGCAAAGGCGAGCAACAGCAGCATACGTTTTAGGGTAGCACTTTCCACATATAAGTAACAGCCAGCATGTATTTAAAGAAAACCACTGTTGCATTTTATTAAATATTACTTAAGTACGTGTGTTTCTACTTTTGAATAGCATGTTATATCACAGAATCTTTTACCGTCTAGAACTATCAGAGACAGAATACGATTTTTACTATGCCTGAGAATATATTAAATATTTTTTAATTATGTGTAAAAATATATTAATATGTTTTATAATAACATATCATTAAAAATGTACATCGTTCCACAGACAAGAGCCGGCATATGGAAACGGCTGTTTTAAACTAACTTGACATATTATTAAATTACTCAAACATTTTTGGTAAATTTTTGTATTATTATTGACATTTTTTCCATTCACATGTAGGCCGCGTTATGAGCTGTCAGAGACCACATGCGACAGTGACACAGAATGCATAAGATTACATAAGTGAAATAACAGCTTGAACCACGAAGTACAACTGCACATGCCTGCAAAATGGCGTCGCTATTACCAGAGAAATACTGAAATGCCGTTTTGTCAATCAGTACCTGGTAACTTACTCGTCAGCCAGCAGCCTAGCGAACAAGGAGCCTCTTATAGCATGCAGTAAGCAATGCGACGAAGGCGCATTCCCAGAACCTCACACAGAACAACTATACTATAGTCAAAGGAATCATAATGTCATTTCATCTCTGTATATGCATCTAGTCTGTGACAGCAAGCGGCAGCGGACACACTCGGCAGCCCGGTCGTGTTGCAATGGCACAGCGCGCCCGAGAGAGAAGCTGGAAAGTGTTTTTTTTCAGCTAGCTCGCCACGCGAGGTCACAACACTACTTTGTGTACGGCATAAAAAGTACTCGTAAATGTAACACACTTAAAATGGAATTAATGTATAGTTTTGAGCGTCTTGCATAATTATAAAATTCATATATATTTTAACGCACGCACTGAAATTATTTGCCTAATACAAACAGAAATACTTTTAAAACTAATCGCGTTTCCTCATCACTTTAATAAAAAATTGTGAGCATACGTGTACATACAATCGCCAGCGGTAACTTTTAATCAGTTACAACCCAAAGTCGCGTGCGCTAATATTAAGCATGCGTTAAACATTATACTGAACATGAGAATTATTTTTTCGTTCATTAACCATGTTTTTTTTTTTTTTTGTTCAACATATGAGCCAATATTTTTCCTGCTGACAAGAAAAATGTATGCTCGTGAAAAAGCANAATTTTTTCGTTCATTAACCATGTTTTTTTTTTTTTTTTGTTCAACATATGAGCCAATATTTTTCCTGCTGACAAGAAAAATGTATGCTCGTGAAAAAGCATAATTTTTTCAGTTAAGTAAGCTGTACTGAAGCTATAATACAAAAATAACCGTAGGTCGAAACTATTGCAGTAGCTACAGGCTCAAACATAGTAAAAGTGCAACAATTCAGACAACTTTTAAAATCCGATAGCACGTAGCATCACTATAAAACTCCTAAAAAAAACNAGTAAAAGTGCAACAATTCAGACAACTTTTAAAATCCGATAGCACGTAGCATCACTATAAAACTCCTAAAAAAAACGCTAATAAATAAAACACAGTTCACAAACTATAAATAAGAAAATACTCTTTTTTCCTAAGATCGGTAGNAAAAAAAACGCTAATAAATAAAACACAGTTCACAAACTATAAATAAGAAAATACTCTTTTTTCCTAAGATCGGTAGGTGAGCCTCTCTTAAGACGTTTCAACATTAGCAAGCAACTACAAGTTGCTAATAAACATAACTTAATCAAAAACAGGAAAAACACATTTTCAAAAGTTTACGACTGTCACAAACATTTACATATGTCGTTTACGTTATAACTTACGTGGTCGAGATTTAACTCGGAGCGAAAACTATGGCCGGTAGAGAATCTCAATGCGATGCGTTGAATTAGCAGCGAAATAGTGATGGAGCAGGTGTACTCTGACGATCAGAGACGAATGAGGACAGAATGAGCGTTCCGAGTCTTGTTTCGATATTTTATAGACGAGGGCCGCGGATTTATACACACAGACTCATGTTCCTTTCAGGTTGGGGCTGGGCGAGGCGCGAATATTCTTAGTCGAGAAATTAATCGTGCTTGCTCGTCAAATAGGGTCGTGCAGGCAGGACAGAGCTGTCATTGGCTGGCTATGCTCTTTTCAGATCTCCTGCCTGCAGTTGTTTTTAACCCGGGTGCGGAAAAACACGCAAGTCACCGTTGTAAAATATCTCCCTGCCTGAGAATGTTTTTAGCCTGGGGGCTTCCATTAGGGTGTCAACCAGATTCGGGAAAATAATATCACCTCACCTCTGTACTACTCAGAGCCTTTCAACTTGCCGAGCATAATATGAAGAAAAAAAAAACGTGTGACTTGTTTAAAACTTCCTTTGCAGGGGCTTTTGAAGGATTTTTCTTCTGGTAACACTATGATGACAGAAGCTTCACGATCGATGACACAAATCTATATAGCCTTTTCACGGTAAAGTGAGCACTTTTTGAGGCAGTGTCATCAGACAACCAATAAATAAATTTAATTGTGACCTCTGACTTTTGGTTTTGAGTATGGTGAAATGTTTACTCTGTATTTATTACTAGCATTCCAGTGTTTTTATATTAACAAGGGACGGAAGGATATAGATTGACTGAAAGAAAGAGCTAACCACGGCTTTAAAAACGATCAAGGTAGTATTTCTGAATATATTTTATTCAGATAATTTTTTTTAGGCTTGTTAGACCTTCATGCTTATTGGTTTATTTGCTAGACGTATATGGATTTATGNTATTCAGATAATTTTTTTTAGGCTTGTTAGACCTTCATGCTTATTGGTTTATTTGCTAGACGTATATGGATTTATGCTTTCCGGAAAATGTTCGAATATTATTATTTTACTTTTTAGTTTCATTTTCAAATATTAATACCATTTGCAAGTTTCTGAATAGTTCAATGTCCTTTTACACACACACACACATATATATATATATATATATATACATATATAATGTATATATGTATATATATATATGTGTGTGTGTGTGTGTATCCTTTTGTGACACAAGGATTTTTTTTCTTGAGTAATGAAACATTTTGGTTTTTATAAATATTTCTTCAGCTATAAATTACATTATTACAGCAAAAAAATTTTTCCTTCAGCTTCCTTCTATTCATACTTTTTTTTTTGTTTATGAGATATGCAACACAACCTACGTGAAAATATTATTATTTCAAGAGAGAGAACATTATTTAGAAATTTTCTTCATAGACAAAACAATTTTGAATTATACATTTTTTTCCAATCAATATTACGCTTTTCTTCACTTTCAAATATTTTACTATATATATATATATGTTGTGTCCGTTTGTTCGAATGCGTATAACTTCCGAAAAAAATCACAAATTTTCATTCTATTTTTTTTATAAACCTTCCTTTTGTACCCACGAGTGTTTGTACACGTTTCTTTTTTATCTGTATTACCTGCAAAGGTACTAAAATCTGCAAAAAGCTCATTTTTACCATGCTTTCGCGTCAGGAAGCGCCTTTGTTGACAGCAGTCTGTTTGAACATTTCAGCTGCTTGAACCATCCAACTTATTCATACGCGCGGAATATGGTAAAACTAAAAACATTGTATACGAACAAGTACTTCAATAATAAATATTTGGAAAATACATCTACTTCTTTCTATCAATTTCACAGAAATGAATAGAACCAAAATATTGTATGCCACAGCGGCGCGTGGCCGGGTAAGCTAATGTTCAATAGATAGGGTTCTATTTTTTTCACTCAACATAACTAACTTACAAATTAATTGGTTTCACAACAACATCAACTTATTTTACAATTATCCATTACTTATATGGCTTTTTTCCTTTAAAGTACTTCTAAAATGTCTTTAAAAATTAGTCTCAAAACATATTTTACACAAGTTATCAGTACTGGTGAGTCTGTTGTGATTGTGATAGGTCCTCTGCTAGTCACGACGTCCACTGACGGGAAATATAGCTGCGCTAACTCTTCACCTAGATCTGGCATTGATGGAAGTGCTGGCTTCTTCTTGCGAGAGGTCACAGGTTCAGTCACACTGAGAGTCTTGCGTTTGCTGCGGCTGAATAGTTTTTGAACTGACGCACTCACTGCAATTGGTAACTGGTCTCCAGATAACATGTTGGTCGTAACTGACTGGCTGGTAGATGGAATGGACCGGGTGGCCGCACAGTCTGGAGCATGATTTTTGGGAAATGCAATAACCTCTTCTGGAGAACTCGGCATCTTGGTTTCTCCTCGCATGTAGAAGACGTAACACTGCCCATAGCACGTGCAGTCCACAATCTACCGGCATGGCTTGAAAAATGACGACTCGTGGACATACAACGAATGATACAGCCCATCAAATTCCTCTGCAAATGCTCTCAGTTGGCCTCCTTTCCAGTAAGAATGTGTTACTCTGCTTAAACCAGGTTCCGTGCTGGCATAACGTTCAGCAGGGTGGAATGTCGCCATCTTGCTCAGCCGACGGTCGACGACGAACTGGATGCAGGAAAGCTTCGTCTCTTGCTGTTACAATTATGTTATCAAAGCCGTTATTTATAAATCTCGACAAGAAGTAGCATAATTCTAGAAATGAGATCACAGAATGTTTCGATGCACTTACTTCTGCTTCTGCAAATAAATTGACTCTCCGCGGTCACACTGTCAGAATCACTGCTGCTGGGTTCCATAGTCAGAGGTTCAGGGTTCATGGCCGTGTGCAGTAACCAGACTTCAATTGATGTTGCTAGGTAGACTTCACACATTAGCGGTGAGCACATGGTCTCCCAAGTAACGTTTCAATTGTTTAAAAATGACGTGTTCCACTCACCCGTACAAAATACAGTCCATCTTGTAATGATGTCACTGCCGGACCGACGAAGTTTATTTGTGATTTTCCTCGAACCCCAACGCTGCCTAAGCTGCTCTTCACTTGCTTGCGACAATAGACGGTTTGTAGTAGTGGGAAGTTGACAGTAAGGGCATAGATAATACAAGAAAAGCAATGAAACTGCGTGGTACTGAAATTACAGTCATACGCTAATCTTAAACATTACAGCTTACCCAGTGTTCGAGTCCATTGCATGTAATAACGTGTTCTGGTAAGCCTGCTGGCTTAAAATGAATTCTACGGTCGCCGATGGTCACATGCCCATACTTGTCAACATCCAGAGTATTAAAATTAACGTACATCATTTTGGCTGCTGTGTACGAACGCCAAAGTACAAATGAAGTATTTTCTTCCTGACTGAGATGTGGCACTATCACATACGAAAATTAAAGCATGATGTCCGACATACTGTAGCTGAATTAAAGTACACATTTTTCTCTTCTTCCCTCCTGATGTCGGAGCTGTACATACTCGTCACAAAAAGTCCAACATGTGTGAATTTTTTCCACCGGCGTCAGGCATCATAACTCTGTATAAGTGACATGTGGCAGGGTCTTGTTAAGATATTCCATGTTCCTCTGCTGAATAAGTTGAGCATACAAGTTTGGTAAATGTACTATAAAGTCATGGTTTAACACGCACGTAATGCTTTTCCCATATATCGTATCACTCTCCTGGAAATATGATGCGATGTACTTCTGCTCGATCTTCATGCCGGAAAGTTTCTTGTACTGAACAGCACGATTCAATTTTTCTATAAGTCCATTCATGATGATCAACTGTGACACGTTGTGCACGCAGGATAGCTGTACTGCAACTGATATTTTTACCTCAATTCTCTCATTTTATATTTACGATGGCAGCCGACCTCATTTTAATGTTCGTCTTCTAGCCTATACTGTTGTTTTTCCTTGTTAGCAGCTGACCTCAATTTTCTCTTCATTTTATATTTACGACAGCTGCTGACCTCATTTACATGTTTATCTTCCAGCTTGTACTGTTATTTTTACCCGTTAGCAGTTGACCTCATTTTCATTTTCCAGTATGTAGCCATAATCTTCACAGTCCGTAAGACGTCCATGTTGAAGCAGGGACAAGCAAAATAATTCTCACATGCATTGCAATTGTGCTCAATGTAATGGGCAATCATAATCAGTTTGCAGGTAGTAAATTTTTAAGTTAGCACTGCAGTAAATACTTAGAAATCTTCTTTGTTCTGGACCTGCTACCAACACTACCCTATCCATCTCAACGGACAACATGTCGCTGAGTATGCTGTTTTTTTTTCATACTCCGTGTCACCATCTTGTCATGTAAGTCCATGATAGTGACTTGTCAACCACCGATTCGTGACTTTACTCTTGTTGTAGAGCAGCTGCCAAGCTAATTGCGGTAAGAATTTGCAGGAACTTGTGCTTTCATTCGTAAACGCAATACATATTTCTTTGATGATGAATCCGAGAGGAGATGTGAATCCCTGCACATTAGCGAACATGTTGATAGGCGATGTGTGACTGAATGGATTTTCACACTCACATCAGTACTTTAACGTTTTGTCTCGTACATTGTATGTACTAGGCAATTGTGAATTATCAAAGCATATGTGCATGTGTTGTAGGGAAAATTCTCTGCTGACACCATTTATATGCGCCAGTCAACCACTCCTGTGTTCACTCTGTCGTCTTACTTGCTCACATCGAAAACTAGGAGAGGTGTGGTTCTCACATATTCGCTTGGTTCTAGCCCCGGGGATGGTGCTTCTCCGTAGAAGGTTTTCTGGAAATCTGCAAACATTTGATATGGCATCGTGTAAGTCCCATTCGTAAAATCTGCATTTAAATCTCTGTAGGGACAACTTTGAGAGTTGAGAAATATTTTAACATTATTTATTTTCACGTGGTCGAATTTTGATCGATCTGCACTTACTACACTATCAAATAAACACCTAAATACTGAATTCAAGTAGAACGGTGATTTATTGAATATAAATCAGATGCATAATAAATTGGTTAGCAATATAATTACATTTAATTAAGAAAATGAAACACGGCCCCATGGGTTATAGGCACGGACCGTAAGCAATTTTTAGGCCCTAGTTACTTTTTCCTTTCGGACTTTTTTTTTATCCTTTAACCACCTTTTTTAAATTAATATTGCCATGTAAGTAATAAACACAGTGTGCGTATGTACTCCACTGATCTCGGAAGTTAATGTCTAAGGTAAAAATAAAATATATTTACTGATTAGTATTCCAAATGAGAGGGCTTTCAAAAGTCCTCACTTTACCCTTAATAGCCTATACATACCCAGCTACCAGGAAAACAACCGCAATATTTCAAACTTTGTAGCTGTTTTCTGGATAACTGTTCTCTTAAAGTTCTACAAAGTTTTACACCGAGGCAAATATTTTTCCTTAAATTAAAAGCGATAATTTCATATTTTCCACACAAACTTTTCTATTCACTCAGAATTCCTTAGTTTTGTACGAAAATATCATAAACCACTCTACTTTTTTTAAAAAAATACTAACCATTGAACATTAAAGTATCACAAATATTCATTCATCAAAACAGTATTCAGGAATTTGTTGTCTTATTAGAAGTAGTTAATAACATTTTGAAATTAATGATTTTAAATTCTCGATTTTCTATGACGTTTCATTCCTTGATAATCTTTGGAGGTCACAAGTCATAGTATGTGATTTTTCTCATTTTGCGCCGGTAATAATCTCAGGATTTTTAACTGATGTTTAGGATAATCATACAGTTAATTCTCAGTCAGTTAGCGTAAAGGTTATAATGTATTCTTAAAATAACCAATATTATAAGTTTTACTTTAAAACAATTATAATTGTATTGTGACAATAAGGCTAATTGAGGACTCTATTATAACTATTTCACTAATTTTAATCCTTACAGAAAATGGCAATTAATCGGTATATCCTTTACCTGCATTTGTGTAATTGTGAAAAAAATTGACGTGCATACAGGTTGTCAATGCATAAGTGTTACAAATTAATAGCGGTGGTACATGGGATGAAATGAAACATATTATATTAAAGTACGCATGTCCGGAAATGCCTCTTAATACAAAAACACGGTGATACCAGCGAGCAGGGTTAGTCAGCAACCCGGTGGAAACCGAGCGTTATGACAGCAAGTAACGGGCATTACATGTTTAGGTTGAAGGTGTTTTGCACTGGCCCGTTTGACGCACAGTAGGAGGACCATTGTCTGGCCACCTAGCTCCCCTGACCTAACGCCTTTGGATTTCTACCTTTGGGGCTAAACACTGGTGTACGACACTCCTGTCAATACCAGAGAAGAACTTGAAGCCACGATTCATGCAGCATTCGGGACCATCAAGNCAGCATTCGGGAACACGCCGGCAATCTTCAATGACGTGCTCCGTGACATGCTGTGGCGCTGCAGAGCATGCATTAAATACGGAGGAGAAAACTTTGAGCAGCTGCTGTTGTAATCGCTCTGTGTGTAATAAACTTGATTCACACAACTGATTCACATGCACCTTTCTTAATACCTGACACCACCCTTGCACGCTATAATCGTCATTTTGTGTTTAAGGAGGTATTTCCGGACATGGGTACCTTAATAAAATATGTTCCCTTTTATTTTATGTACCACCCCCTATTAATTTCTAACACTTATTCATTGACATTCTGTATAAGGTATTAATTAGTTTTATTTATGTGAACATACAACTTTACTTTACGTTATCAAACATTTGGGCATTTATACCAGTGTCTAGGGGAAACTTTCAAGTACTATTCGAAACATTTTAAAAATTATTTTAGCTTAAATTTGCTGAGTGCTTTGTTTACAAAGGACTTCTCAAAAATTTCCTTTTTCGTTTTGTTTAGTATCAATTAAGTCTGACTCATGCAACATGTCGTATGCAGCTTACATATTAAATACATAAATATTATATCCAGATAAACGAAATTTCAAACTTTCGTAAACAATTTAACTTACGCGCAATAAATGAAGGTGCCAGTGGTTTTATCATTCATTACGCATGTGTACGTCCGGCCTGTAAATGAGCAGTTTACAGTCGAAATTCGGTTGTCACATGCGAGCTTCGTGTAATCAATTATACGTGTATTCACAACGTGCCTGCGTGCACTGATCAGTTATGTAAGGGTGAGCTTCAACGCCCCACGTATATAGTGACTGAAAACATGTATCACAGACTGATGAGATTTTAAGCTCTACCTACATGCCTATCTTCCTACAACAGAAATGCATGATATTGAAGTCAAACCGTTGGTATATTTCCTTTAATACCGATACTATTTCCAACATTTATTTCAATGTAACGTTATTTTGTAAAATATGTGATTGGAATTAGGCATTTCAGTGTGCTTTATGATTTTCCGCCTTCGAAAAATCTTTATACTCATAGTTTATGCAACAGCTTTAACCAAACTTGAAATTCATCTGCCATCATTGCTCGGAGTCCTGCCCGCTTGCTGTACTTAATGTGTGAGTTAAACTCACTGCACAATACCTTTAATCGACAGGATTCTGGAAAATATTGCCACCAAAATATAATTTTTATATCTCTACGTTATATCTTGGGAACAACTCGACTCAATACTGTGGATATTTTCTTCTGTTTAGACATATTTTAACATACATGTACCTTTTACCAAAGTCTTTAAGTACATCATCAAAACAACCAGCATGCATATGAACAGGAAACTACTCTATTTAGTTATATCAGTAATTTCTTGCTTTCGTTTATTATTTTTTATTAAATGCAAAATATAAAAGTATGCAAAAAGTTTTCGTTTGTTATAATGTATTTCATACAAAATATAACGATGTAAACATTGCTTGTTTAAAGTGACGAGGAGTGACACACGTCGATAAAGGTCAACCAGTCAATTATAAACGTCCGATAATAAAATACGCGGGTGTACATCTGCTTCGTAAGCAAGTGGTGCAATTAAATACTACATAGCTGATGGAAATCCAACCAGTGTTCAGCCAGTAACGCGTACGGAACATATAAACGTGTTTCTCTAATGGACGATGGTAGCTTTTACCTATGTTTTTTTTAGAATCGCGGGGCTCGAATTACCATTTCTGTACATGCAGCGCCAATACCCGCGCTGTGTTTTACCGTGGGACTACAGCGGTCGCGACCAATAAAATGCCAGCTAAGAACTCGCCCGCGGCATAGGATCAACACGGTTTTAGAACCAACACTTCCCCCCTTCCTGCAGCTTTTGCCGCAGGAAAAAAAAAAACGGGGGGTTGGGTGTTGGAGAGACAGACGTACCACTACTGCAGCTATCGCCGCCCCCTCCCAAACCTCCCGCTTGCGCCGGGCTTAACGTACAGTTTGACAACTCCATTATCGCTGTTCGTTTGTTCCCAATACCGTTGGAGAACGGGGTGAGGTTCGTGCAAACCCCTCTCCCTCACCACAACGGTAGCCATTTCCGTGGGCCCAACCCCGTCCACAGAAATTGCTTTTACCCCTTGATCAATGAGCCGCATTTTTTGACTATCGCTCCAATGGTTCTTTCCGATAGTCTGATACTTCATGGACAGCACTGACGAACACGACCCTTTTTTTTGCCTCGAATAGCTCTATAATGTGTGCATCGCGCCTTGTAGGAATAAATATCATAATAATCAGCGTTCGTACGTCTCGACGGAAAGTTGAAACGTGCACAGTTCATTACATTCAGGTCCGGCGAATAGAAATCGCGACATACAGATACTCACTATAATATTCGGCCGGATATAAGTATGTAAGTTGTAATAGAATATTGACATTACATACGTGCCGGAGGAATATTACGTGACAGAACTATAGAAATGAATGCCTGATGTGCAGTTATGGATAAGAGGCATATAATATAAACGTAACACGATGGCACACAGCCATTATTTACGTTAAAACTGTGCCATATCATGTCACTTTAGTTTTAGGTCAAACTCGCCAGCGTTAGGCTCTGCAATGTGACCTCACATTCTACCACAGCCAAGATCAAAGGAAGGCGCGAGTACACCTCTCGTATCATTCTGCGGTGCTAGTTACACAGAGGTGACAAAAGTCATGGGATAACAATATGCAAATATACTGATGGAAGTAGTATCGCGTAAAAAATGTATAAATGGGCCGTACATTGGTTGGGCTTTCATTTGTAGTCAAGTGATTCATGTGAAAAGGTTTCTGACGTGATTATCGCCACATGACGGGAATTAACAGACTTTGAACGCTGAATGATAGTTGGAGCTAGACGCATGGGACATTACATTTCGGAAATGGTTAGGGAATTCAACATTCCGAGATCCACAGTGTCAAGAGTGTACCGAGAATACCTAATTTCAGACATAACCTCCCACCATGGACAACGCAGTGGACGACCGCCTGCACTTAATGACCGAGATCAACGACGTGTGCGCAGAATGGTCAGTGTTAACAGACAAGCAACCCTGCGTGAAATAACCGCAGGAATCAATGTGAGACGTACGACGGACGTGACCGTTAGGACAGTGCGGCGAACTTTGGCTGTACTGGGCTAAGCCAGCAGAAGACCGACTCGAGTGCCTTTACTAACAGCACGGCATTGCCTGCAGTGCCTCTCCTGGGCTCGTGACCATATCGATTGGACTCTAGACGACTGGAAAACCGTGGCTTGGTCAGATGAGTCCCGATTTCAGTTGGTAAGAGCTGATGGTATGGTTCGAGTGTGGTGCAGACCCCACAAATCCATGGACCCAAGTTGTCAACAAGGAACTGTGCAAGCTGGTGATGGCTCCATAATAGTGTGGGCTGTTTTTACATAAATGGACTGGGTCCTCTGGTCCAACTGAACCGACCATTGACTGGAAAGGTTATGTTCAGCTACTTGGAGACCACTTGCAGCCATTCATGGACTTCATGTACCCAAACAACGATGTCATTTTTGTGGATGACAATGCGCCATGTCACCGGGCCACAACTGTTCGCGATTGGTTTGAAAAACATTCTGGATAATTCCATCGAATGATTTGCCTACCAAGATCGCCCGACATGAATCCCATCGAACATTTATGGGACATAATCGAAAAGTCAGTTCGTGCATAAACTCCTGCACCATCAACACTTTCACCATTATGGACGTCTATAGAGGCAGCATGGCTCAATTTTTCTGCCGGGGACTACCAACGACTTGTTGAGTCCATTCCACGTCGAGTTGCTGCACTTCGCCGGGCAAGAGGAGGTCCGACACGATATTAGGAGGTATCCCATGACTTTTGTCGCCTCAGTGTACTACTGCCTTCAGATGGGGTGTAAGAGATGCAATACAACATTGGAACAACGACAACTCGTCATATTCCATCATGCTGAGGGATTCTCTTAGAGGAATATTTTGTCAATAGTAAATATTCCTCAATGTACAGTTTGTGACGATATAAACCGATATGTAAAGTAAGATATAATAGAACCTCTATCACATAAAGGGCGACCAAGAAAGCTTAACGAACGACAGATCTATACTACGTAAAATAACATGTAATCCGAGATTAAGCGCACCGAGAATTACTGCATAGTTACTTCAGGAATGTGGAAAACATGTGCACCCAGAAACAGTTCAAAGGGTAATCAGAGAGAATGGATATAATGTCAGAGTGGCCAGGAAGAAACCATATGCAAGCAAAGTTAACAGAAACAGAAGGCTTGACTTTGCCAAAGACCATGTCAAGAAGGAACAGGAGTGGTGGAATGACGTGATATTCGTGGACGAAAGCAAGTTCAACATCTTTCTGTCAGATGGCAGGATGATGGTGTGCAGGAAACCGAAAGAGGAGCACCAAAAGAAGATTTTTCAGCCAAGAGTAAAACATGACAGCGGCCACGTTATGGTCTGGGGCTGCATATTCTCAGCTGGAGTGGGTGAGTTGGTGTTTATCGAAGATACAATGAAGAAGGAAGACTACTTAGCAATCCTTAAAGGCAGTTTTCATAGAAGTGCTGAAAAATTAGGTATTCTATAGACCTTAAAATTCTATCAGGACAACTATCCGAAACACAAGTCACGTCTGGTATGATAATGGCTTCTATATAACTGTCAATAGGTTATCAAAAAGGCCACCCCAAACGCACCTGACTTAAACCCTATTGAGAATCTGTAGTAAGAACTTAACACCAGAGTCAGGAAGACATCAGTTACCTCGAAAGAAGAATTGAAGGGGAGGCTGACTTGGATTACACCAAGAAAAACATTTCCTACATAGAGACTCGTTTAAAAGAAGTGATCAGACAAAAAGGGTATCCAACGAGGTACCTATGTGCTGAACGCAAGGTGCTTATTTTGATTATTAATGTGGTGACAACATTTTATTGTGGTGACCGAATATAAACGTGAGATGCATATCACTCATTCGAAACTGTTCAGAAGACATATGGAATAATTTTTTGGTATGAGACAGCGTTGGTGTTAACATTAAATGGGGTGGATTATACATATAATGTCTGCAAACAATTTTCTTTACAAGTAACTACGCAGTACTACAATATTATAAGGTCTTACTGTAGACAAGGCAGAGACCAAATCATTTTGTGAACTCTGTATGTCGTAAAGGGGTCAGATAAGATTAGCCAGGTACACACTGAGGCAGCTTGGTCTTGTAGGTTGTCTTGTGTAGGGTGACAAGCAAGCGACAAAGGCGACCTGAGTGACGTAGTTGGCTGGAATTTCAGCCATCTTGTTGTGCAATGGTTCCTTTTGTATTTGAAGCCCGGGTGAATCTCGGCTGCATGTACCCTTTTAAAGGAGAAAGTGTATGTTATTTTTATTTGGTAAGCATCCCAGCACAATTAGCCGATCGGCATCAAGCGGGAAGTCGAAAACAAGCTACCAAAATTCAATTATAAGCAGCAACAAGTCGCATGCAATTTTCGACAGTACTAGCAACACTGGACTGATTAGTGCACTGACTTCAGTTCGTGCCAAGAACTGGCAGAACGAGAGTGTCCTTCAAAACAGTTGGATTTATTTATTTCTTACAAACAAGAACATAAGTCGTCTAAAGGGGTTTAGGGCGCTCCCTTCCTACCACTAAGGTAGCGATGTGATGGCCAATACTTTAAATCAAGATTGTTTATTTATTTATTTACACAAATATACTATAGCCTAGACAAACGCTTCCCAACCACAAATCACAATTATGTGTGCTTATAGNTTTAAGGAGAATATGCGCACAAATTGGCAGGCAAGCAGATGCACGGAATGAGATGTTAAAGAGGACGGTTGTTATTCTTATGAGTAGTTTACAAGGTGCAAACTTTACATGGTCGTATAATAGGTTTCTGTGGCAGAGCGTAAGTGTGTCGCTGTTCACCCTGTAAAAGTGGAATACATTAAAAAAAACAAGGAGGAGGTTTCGTCCATTTATGAAGGCTACTCGTACCGGATAGACAGTGTTAAAATTTTCCATCCACGTTAATTTAAATAATAAGAACATTTTTGATGCGTGCTGTACTTCAACTGGCAAAGAACAAGTTCCGTTAATACACCCTGTAAGCTGTAGTTTTTGTGCTTGGTGATAAGTGATATGAACCAGTCATAACACTGAGCAGTAGCATGGTTTAAAAATCAGCTATCCCCAAGGACGATCATTGAGCACTGAGCTCGTAGTGTACAGTACCGGTCAAATATAACCTTCTTGTGCAACATGTGGACAGTTGTCTACAATGTGCGTGTAAGGGTTAATGAGTAAAACGAGAAATCTGGAAGATGTATGGAAGTAAAAAATTTGAAGTTCAAAGGGAGAACGTGTAGTCGAAACAAAGTAATCTTGAGACAATCACCTCCCACCAAGTTCAAGACGTAGCAGAAAATGAGGCAAAAAAGAATTTTTCCGATGTGAGAGAAAGGCCAAAAACATAAATTGCAACAATCTATCGACAATTTGTTTAGGAGATATATACTCTTCATTCAACCGCGTTTATGAACTAGTGATTGAAGTACCTTCCCAGACAGTAGCTGAGAATCCCTAACATCAGTTGCGAAGAAAATCTCAATGCTTGCAGAAACCACTAGTCCAGTCTGCAGACAATAACATAATGCCTGAAATTTAAAGGTGAAGGATGGGAGAGATTTATTTCTAACCGATGAATGTAGTCTGCAAAAAGAGAAGACACTACTGGTGGTGTCAAGTGCCAAAGGAATTGTAACAATTTCTAAGACCATAATAATTTATATTGATAAAGCATTTCCAAGATGCAGTACACAGTATCACTAAGTCTACACTATTCATGTTTTTTCTGGGAAGCTGATCAGTGGCATT